>JBAIAA010000595.1:0-107382 GCA_037893245.1 Crossaster papposus
ATATTGTCCCTAAATTAATTAATAAGGGTTAAGCCTAGCATTTGTATGCAAATGAGGTCAAAATATGATAATTATGCAAACATGTCTATATTGTCCCTAAATAATTGATAAGGGTTTAAGCCTTGCATTTGTATGTAAATGAGGTCAAAATATGATAATTATGCAAAAATGTCTATATTGTCCCTAAATTAATTAATAAGGGGTAAGCCTTGCATTTGTATGCAAATTAGGTCAAAATATGAAATTATGCAAAAATTTCTTAATTGTCCCTTAAATTAATTGATAAGGGTTGAGCCTTGCATTTGTATGCAAATGAGGTCAAAATATGATAATTATGCAAAAATGTCTATATTGTCCCTTAAATTAATTGATAAGGGTTAAGCCTTGCATTTGTATGCAAATTAGGTCCAAATATGATAATTATGCAAAAATGTCTATATTGTCCCTAAATTAATTAATAAGGGGTAAGCCTTGCATTTGTATGCAAATTAGGTCAAAATATGAAATTATGCAAAAATGTCTTAATTGTCCCTTAAATTAATTGATAAGGGTTAAGCCTTGCATTTGTATGCAAATGAGGTCAAAATATGATAATTATGCAAAAATGTCTATATTGTCCCTAAATTAATTAATAAGGGGTAAGCCTTGCATTTGTATGCAAATTAGGTCAAAATATGAATTGATGCAAAAATGTCTTAATTGTCCCTTAAATTAATTGATAAGGGTTAAGCCTTGCATTTGTATGCAAATTAGGTCAAAATATGAATTGATGCAAAAATGTCTTAATTGTCCCTTAAATTAATTGATAAGGGTTAAGCCTTGCATTTGTATGCAAATGAGGTCCAAATATGATAATTATGCAAACATGTCTTAATTGTCCCTTAAATTAATTGATAAGGGTTAAGCCTTGCATTTGTATGCAAATGAGGTCCAAATATGATAATTATGCAAAAATGTCTATATTGTCCCTAAATAATTGATAAGGGTTAAGCCTTGCATTTGTATGTAAATTAGGTCAAAATATGATAATTATGCAAAAATGTCTCAATTGTCCCTTAAATTAATTTATAAGGGTTAAGCCTTGCATTTGTATGCAAATGAGGTCAAAATATGATAATTATGCAAAAATGTCTATATTGTCCCTAAATTAATTAATAAGGGTTAACCATTTCGCGCCGGGCGGAAATACCGAGCGCGTGACACGGAGCCGGGCTAGTTTAGCCTGACCTGCACGCTCCAGTGACTCCATTGAATTGCGCCCGGAAATAAACGGCCCCATTGTTTGGTCTTGCGTAATCCGCTCTTTGTTACCGAGTCTAGACAATCCTCCAGCACTATAAAATTTATATAATTTTCGATGCCCGAAACTGGGCACCCGGCTGCGTGGTATCGGGAAAAATGCCCGATTTCGGGTAGCCCGGCGCCAAGTGGTTAAGCCTTGCATTTGTATGCAAATGAGGTCAAAATATGATAATTATGCAAAAATGTATATATTGTCCCTAAATTAATTAATAAGGGGTAAGCCTTGCATTTGTATGCAAATTAGGTCAAAATATGAATTGATGCAAAAATGTCTTAATTGTCTCTTCAATTAATTGATAAGGGTTAAGCCTTGCATTTGTATGCAAATTAGGTCAAAATATGAATTGATGCAAAAATGTCTTAATTGTCCCTTAAATTAATTGATAAGGGTTAAGCCTTGCATTTGTATGCAAATGAGGTCCAAATATGATAATTATGCAAAAATGTCTATATTGTCCCTAAATAATTGATAAGGGTTAAGCCTTGCATTTGTATGTAAATTAGGTCAAAATATGAAATTATGCAAAAATGTCTTAATTGTCCCTAAATTAATTGATAAGGGTTAAGCCTTGCATTTGTATGCAAATGAGGTCAAAATATGATAATTATGCAAAAATGTCTATATTGTCCCTAAATTAATTAATAAGGGGTAAGCCTTGCATTTGTATGCAAATTAGGTCAAAATATGAATTGATGCAAAAATGTCTTAATTGTCCCTTAAATTAATCGATAAGGGTTAAGCCTTGCATTTGTATGTAAATTAGGTCAAAATATGATAATTATGCAAAAATGTCTCAATTGTCCCTTAAATTAATTTATAAGGGTTAAGCCTTGCATTTGTATGCAAATGAGGTCAAAATATGATAATTATGCAAAAATGTCTATATTGTCCCTAAATTAATTAATAAGGGTTAAGCCTTGCATTTGTATGCAAATGAGGTCAAAATATGATAATTATGCAAACATGTCTATATTGTCCCTAAATAATTGATAAGGGTTAAGCCTTGCATTTGTATGTAAATGAGGTCAAAATATGATAATTATGCAAAAATGTCTATATTGTCCCTAAATTAATTAATAAGGGGTAAGCCTTGCATTTGTATGCAAATTAGGTCAAAATATGAAATTATGCTAAAATTTCTTAATTGTCCCTTAAATTAATTGATAAGGGTTGAGCCTTGCATTTGTATGCAAATGAGGTCAAAATATGATAATTATGCAAAAATGTCTATATTGTCCCTTAAATTAATTGATAAGGGTTAAGCCTTGCATTTGTATGCAAATTAGGTCCAAATATGATAATTATGCAAAAATGTCTATATTGTCCCTAAATTAATTAATAAGGGGTAAGCCTTGCATTTGTATGCAAATTAGGTCAAAATATGAAATTATGCAAAAATGTCTTAATTGTCCCTTAAATTAATTGATAAGGGTTAAGCCTTGCATTTGTATGCAAATGAGGTCAAAATATGATAATTATGCAAAAATGTCTATATTGTCCCTAAATTAATTAATAAGGGGTAAGCCTTGCATTTGTATGCAAATTAGGTCAAAATATGAATTGATGCAAAAATGTCTTAATTGTCCCTTAAATTAATTGATAAGGGTTAAGCCTTGCATTTGTATGCAAATTAGGTCAAAATATGAATTGATGCAAAAATGTCTTAATTGTCCCTTAAATTAATTGATAAGGGTTAAGCCTTGCATTTGTATGCAAATGAGGTCCAAATATGATAATTATGCAAACATGTCTTAATTGTCCCTTAAATTAATTGATAAGGGTTAAGCCTTGCATTTGTATGCAAATGAGGTCCAAATATGATAATTATGCAAAAATGTCTATATTGTCCCTAAATAATTGATAAGGGTTAAGCCTTGCATTTGTATGTAAATTAGGTCAAAATATGATAATTATGCAAAAATGTCTCAATTGTCCCTTAAATTAATTTATAAGGGTTAAGCCTTGCATTTGTATGCAAATGAGGTCCAAATATGATAATTATGCAAACATGTCTTAATTGTCCCTTAAATTAATTGATAAGGGTTAAGCCTTGCATTTGTATGCAAATGAGGTCCAAATATGATAATTATGCAAAAATGTCTATATTGTCCCTAAATAATTGATAAGGGTTAAGCCTTGCATTTGTATGTAAATTAGGTCAAAATATGATAATTATGCAAAAATGTCTCAATTGTCCCTTAAATTAATTTATAAGGGTTAAGCCTTGCATTTGTATGCAAATGAGGTCAAAATATGATAATTATGCAAAAATGTCTATATTGTCCCTAAATTAATTAATAAGGGTTAAGCCTTGCATTTGTATGCAAATGAGGTCTAAATATGATAATTATGCAAAAATGTCTATATTGTCCCTAAATTAATTAATAAGGGGTAAGCCTTGCATTTGTATGCAAATTAGGTCAAAATATGAAATTATGCAAAAATGTCTTAATTGTCCCTTAAATTAATTGATAAGGGTTAAGCCTTGCATTTGTATGCAAATGAGGTCAAAATATGATAATTATGCAAAAATGTCTATATTGTCCCTAAATTAATTAATAAGGGGTAAGCCTTGCATTTGTATGCAAATTAGGTCAAAATATGAATTGATGCAAAAATGTCTTAATTGTCCCTTAAATTAATTGATAAGGGTTAAGCCTTGCATTTGTATGCAAATTAGGTCAAAATATGAATTGATGCAAAAATGTCTTAATTGTCCCCTAAATTAATTGATAAGGGTTAAGCCTTGCATTTGTATGCAAATGAGGTCCAAATATGATAATTATGTTAAAATGTCTATATTGTCCCTAAATAATTGATAAGGGTTAAGCCTTGCATTTGTATGTAAATTAGGTCAAAATATGAAATTATGCAAAAATGTCTTAATTGTCCCTAAATTAATTGATAAGGGTTAAGCCTTGCATTTGTATGCAAATGAGGTCAAAATATGATAATTATGCAAAAATGTCTATATTGTCCCTAAATTAATTAATAAGGGGTAAGCCTTGCATTTGTATGCAAATTAGGTCAAAATATGAAATTATGCAAAAATGTCTTAATTGTCCCTTAAATTAATTGATAAGGGTTAAGCCTTGCATTTGTATGCAAATGAGGTCAAAATATGATAATTATGCAAAAATGTCTATATTGTCCCTAAATTAATTAATAAGGGGTAAGCCTTGCATTTGTATGCAAATTAGGTCAAAATATGAATTGATGCAAAAATGTCTTAATTGTCCCTTAAATTAATTGATAAGGGTTAAGCCTTGCATTTGTATGCAAATTAGGTCAAAATATGAATTGATGCAAAAATGTCTTAATTGTCCCTTAAATTAATTGATAAGGGTTAAGCCTTGCATTTGTATGCAAATGAGGTCCAAATATGATAATTATGCAAACATGTCTTAATTGTCCCTTAAATTAATTGATAAGGGTTAAGCCTTGCATTTGTATGCAAATGAGGTCCAAATATGATAATTATGCAAAAATGTCTATATTGTCCCTAAATAATTGATAAGGGTTAAGCCTTGCATTTGTATGTAAATTAGGTCAAAATATGATAATTATGCAAAAATGTCTCAATTGTCCCTTAAATTAATTTATAAGGGTTAAGCCTTGCATTTGTATGCAAATGAGGTCAAAATATGATAATTATGCAAAAATGTCTATATTGTCCCTAAATTAATTAATAAGGGTTAAGCCTTGCATTTGTATGCAAATGAGGTCTAAATATGATAATTATGCAAAAATGTCTATATTGTCCCTAAATTAATTAATAAGGGGTAAGCCTTGCATTTGTATGCAAATTAGGTCAAAATATGAAATTATGCAAAAATGTCTTAATTGTCCCTTAAATTAATTGATAAGGGTTAAGCCTTGCATTTGTATGCAAATGAGGTCAAAATATGATAATTATGCAAAAATGTCTATATTGTCCCTAAATTAATTAATAAGGGGTAAGCCTTGCATTTGTATGCAAATTAGGTCAAAATATGAATTGATGCAAAAATGTCTTAATTGTCCCTTAAATTAATTGATAAGGGTTAAGCCTTGCATTTGTATGCAAATTAGGTCAAAATATGAATTGATGCAAAAATGTCTTAATTGTCCCCTAAATTAATTGATAAGGGTTAAGCCTTGCATTTGTATGCAAATGAGGTCCAAATATGATAATTATGTTAAAATGTCTATATTGTCCCTAAATAATTGATAAGGGTTAAGCCTTGCATTTGTATGTAAATTAGGTCAAAATATGAAATTATGCAAAAATGTCTTAATTGTCCCTAAATTAATTGATAAGGGTTAAGCCTTGCATTTGTATGCAAATGAGGTCAAAATATGATAATTATGCAAAAATGTCTATATTGTCCCTAAATTAATTAATAAGGGGTAAGCCTTGCATTTGTATGCAAATTAGGTCAAAATATGAAATTATGCAAAAATTTCTTAATTGTCCCTTAAATCAATTGATAAGGGTTAAGCCTTGCATTTGTATGCAAATGAGGTCAAAATATGATAATTATGCAAAAATGTCTCTATTGTCCCTTAAATTAATTGATAAGGGTTAAGCCTTGCATTTGTATGCAAATTAGGTCAAAATATGATAATTATGCAAAAATGTCTATATTGTCCCTCAATTAATTAATAAGGGGTAAGCCTTGCATTTGTATGCAAATTAGATCAAAATATGAAATTATGCAAAAATGTCTTAATTGTCCCTTAAATTAATTGATAAGGGTTAAGCCTTGCATTTGTATGCAAAAGAGGTCAAAATATGATAATTATGCAAAAATGTCTATATCGTCCCTAAATTAATTAATAAGGGGTAAGCCTTGCATTTGTATGCAAATTAGGTCAAAATATGAAATTATGCAAAAATGTCTTAATTGTCCCTTAAATTAATTGATAAGGGTTAAGCCTTGCATTTGTATGCAAATTAGGTCAAAATATGAATTGATGCAAAAATGTCTTAATTGTCCCTTAAATTAATTGATAAGGGTTAAGCCTTGCATTTGTATGCAAATGAGGTCCAAATATGATAATTATGCAAAAATGTCTATATTGTTCCTAAATAATTGATAAGGGTTAAGCCTTGCATTTGTATGTAAATTAGGTCAAAATATGAAATTATGCAAAAATGTCTTAATTGTCCCTAAATTAATTGATAAGGGTTAAGCCTTGCATTTGTATGCAAATGAGGTCAAAATATGATAATTATGCAAAAATGTCTATATTGTCCCTAAATTAATTAATAAGGGGTAAGCCTTGCATTTGTATGCAAATTAGGTCAAAATATGAAATTATGCAAAAATTTCTTAATTGTCCCTTAAATTAATTGATAAGGGTTAAGCCTTGCATTTGTATGCAAATTAGGTCAAAATATGATAATTATGCAAAAATGTCTCAATTGTCCCTTAAATTAATTTATAAGGGTTAAGCCTTGCATTTGTATGCAAATGAGGTCAAAATATGATAATTATGCAAAAATGTCTATATTGTCCCTAAATTAATTAATAAGGGGTAAGCCTTGCATTTGTATGCAAATTAGGTCAAAATATGAATTGATGCAAAAATGTCTTAATTGTCCCTTAAATTAATTGATAAGGGTTAAGCCTTGCATTTGTATGCAAATGAGGTCAAAAAATGATAATTATGCAAACATGTCTATATTGTCCCTAAATAATTGATAAGGGTTAAGCCTTGCATTTGTATGTAAATGAGATCAAAATATGATAATTATGCAAAAATGTCTATATTGTCCCTAAATTAATTAATAAGGGGTAAGCCTTGCATTTGTATGCAAATTAGATCAAAATATGAAATCATGCAAAAATGTCTTAATTGTCCCTTAAATTAATTGATAAGGGTTGAGCCTTGCATTTGTATGCAAATGAGGTCAAAATATGATAATTATGCAAAAATGTCTATATTGTCCCTAAATAATTGATAAGGGTTAAGCCTTGCATTTGTATGTAAATTAGGTCAAAATATGATAATTATGCAAAAATGTCTCAATTGTCCCTTAAATTAATTTATAAGGGTTAAGCCTTGCATTTGTATGCAAATGAGGTCAAAATATGATAATTATGCAAAAATGTCTATATTGTCCCTAAATAATTGATAAGGGTTAAGCCTTGCATTTGTATGTAAATTAGGTCAAAATATGATAATTATGCAAAAATGTCTCAATTGTCCCTTAAATTAATTTATAAGGGTTAAGCCTTGCATTTGTATGCAAATGAGGTCAAAATATGATAATTATGCAAAAATGTCTATATTGTCCCTAAATAATTGATAAGGGTTAAGCCTTGCATTTGTATGTAAATGAGGTCAAAATATGATAATTATGCAAAAATGTCTATATTGTCCCTAAATTAATTAATAAGGGGTAAGCCTTGCATTTGTATGCAAATTAGGTCAAAATATGAAATTATGCAAAAATGTCTTAATTGTCCCTTAAATTAATTGATAAGGGTTAAGCCTTGCATTTGTATGCAAATTAGGTCAAAATATGAATTGATGCAAAAATGTCTTAATTGTCTCTTAAATTAATTGATAAGGGTTAAGCCTTGCATTTGTATGCAAATTAGGTCAAAATATGAATTGATGCAAAAATGTCTTAATTGTCCCTTAAATTAATTGATAAGGGTTAAGCCTTGCATTTGTATGCAAATGAGGTCCAAATATGATAATTATGCAAAAATGTCTATATTGTCCCTAAATAATTGATAAGGGTTAAGCCTTGCATTTGTATGTAAATT
Organism: Crossaster papposus; assembly: GCA_037893245.1. Lineage (NCBI taxonomy): Eukaryota > Metazoa > Echinodermata > Asteroidea > Velatida > Solasteridae > Crossaster > Crossaster papposus. Next base: position 8,065 of record JBAIAA010000595.1, read on the forward strand.
AGGTCAAAATATGAAATTATGCAAAAATGTCTTAATTGTCCCTAAATTAATTGATAAGGGTTAAGCCTTGCATTTGTATGCAAATGAGGTCAAAATATGATAATTATGCAAAAATGTCTATATTGTCCCTAAATTAATTAATAAGGGGTAAGCCTTGCATTTGTATGCAAATTAGGTCAAAATATGAAATTATGCAAAAATGTCTTAATTGTCCCTTAAATTAATTGATAAGGGTTAAGCCTTGCATTTGTATGCAAATGAGGTCAAAATATGATAATTATGCAAAAATGTATATATTGTCCCTTAAATTAATTGATAAGGGTTAAGCCTTGCATTTGTATGCAAATTAGGTCCAAATATGATAATTATGCAAAAATGTCTATATTGTCCCTAAATTAATTAATAAGGGGTAAGCCTTGCATTTGTATGCAAATTAGGTCAAAATATGAAATTATGCAAAAATGTCTTAATTGTCCCTTAAATTAATTGATAAGGGTTAAGCCTTGCATTTGTATGCAAATGAGGTCAAAATATGATAATTATGCAAAAATGTCTATATTGTCCCTAAATTAATTAATAAGGGGTAAGCCTTGCATTTGTATGCAAATTAGGTCAAAATATGAATTGATGCAAAAATGTCTTAATTGTCCCTTAAATTAATTGATAAGGGTTAAGCCTTGCATTTGTATGCAAATTAGGTCAAAATATGAATTGATGCAAAAATGTCTTAATTGTCCCTTAAATTAATTGATAAGGGTTAAGCCTTGCATTTGTATGCAAATGAGGTCCAAATATGATAATTATGCAAAAATGTCTATATTGTCCCTAAACAATTGATAAGGGTTAAGCCTTGCATTTGTATGTAAATTAGGTCAAAATATGATAATTATGCAAAAATGTCTCAATTGTCCCTTAAATTAATTTATAAGGGTTAAGCCTTGCATTTGTATGCAAATGAGGTCAAAATATGATAATTATGCAAAAATGTCTATATTGTCCCTAAATTAATTAATAAGGGTTAAGCCTTGCATTTGTATGCAAATGAGGTCAAAATATGATAATTATGCAAACATGTCTATATTGTCCCTAAATAATTGATAAGGGTTAAGCCTTGCATTTGTATGTAAATGAGGTCAAAATATGATAATTATGCAAAAATGTCTATATTGTCCCTAAATTAATTAATAAGGGGTAAGCATTGCATTTGTATGCAAATTAGGTCAAAATATGAAATTATGCAAAAATTTCTTAATTGTCCCTTAAATTAATTGATAAGGGTTAAGCCTTGCATTTGTATGCAAATGAGGTCAAAATATGATAATTATGCAAAAATGTCTATATTGTCCCTTAAATTAATTGATAAGGGTTAAGCCTTGCATTTGTATGCAAATTAGGTCAAAATATGAAATTATGCAAAAATTTCTTAATTGTCCCTTAAATTAATTGATAAGGGTTAAGCCTTGCATTTGTATGCAAATGAGGTCAAAATATGATAATTATGCAAAAATGTCTATATTGTCCCTTAAATTAATTGATAAGGGTTAAGCCTTGCATTTGTATGCAAATTAGGTCAAAATATGATAATTATGCAAAAATGTCTATATTGTCCCTAAATTAATTAATAAGGGGTAAGCCTTGCATTTGTATGCAAATTAGGTCAAAATATGAAATTATGCAAAAATGTCTTAATTGACCCTTAAATTAATTGATAAGGGTTAAGCCTTGCATTTGTATGCAAATGAGGTCAAAATATGATAATTATGCAAAAATGTCTATATTGTCCCTAAATTAATTAATAAGGGGTAAGCCTTGCATTTGTATGCAAATTAGGTCAAAATATGAATTGATGCAAAAATGTCTTAATTGACCCTTAAATTAATTGATAAGGGTTAAGCCTTGCATTTGTATGCAAATGAGGTCAAAATATGATAATTATGCAAAAATGTCTATATTGTCCCTAAATTAATTAATAAGGGGTAAGCCTTGCATTTGTATGCAAATTAGGTCAAAATATGAATTGATGCAAAAATGTCTTAATTGTCCCTTAAATTAATTGATAAGGGTTAAGCCTTGCATTTGTATGCAAATGAGGTCCAAATATGATAATTATGCAAACATGTCTTAATTGTCCCTTAAATTAATTGATAAGGGTTAAGCCTTGCATTTGTATGCAAATGAGGTCCAAATATGATAATTATGCAAAAATGTCTATATTGTCCCTAAATAATTGATAAGGGTTAAGCCTTGCATTTGTATGTAAATTAGGTCAAAATATGATAATTATGCAAAAATGTCTCAATTGTCCCTTAAATTAATTTATAAGGGTTAAGCCTTGCATTTGTATGCAAATGAGGTCAAAATATGATAATTATGCAAAAATGTCTATATTGTCCCTAAATTAATTAATAAGAGTTAAGCCTTGCATTTGTATGCAAATGAGGTCAAAATATGATAATTATGCAAACATGTCTATATTGTCCCTAAATAATTGATAAGGGTTAAGCCTTGCATTTGTATGTAAATGAGGTCAAAATATGATAATTATGCAAAAATGTCTATATTGTCCCTAAATTAATTAATAAGGGGTAAGCATTGCATTTGTATGCAAATTAGGTCAAAATATGAAATTATGCAAACATTTCTTAATTGTCCCTTAAATTAATTGATAAGGGTTAAGCCTTGCATTTGTATGCAAATGAGGTCAAAATATGATAATTATGCAAAAATGTCTATATTGTCCCTAAATTAATTAATAAGGGGTAAGCCTTGCATTTGTATGCAAATTAGGTCAAAATATGAATTGATGCAAAAATGTCTCAATTGTCCCTTAAATTAATTGATAATTAATTAATTAAATTTCTTCAATTTAGGATATATTTCTTCAATTATGGGATATATCTCTTCAATTAGGGGCTATATCTCTTCAATTATGGGATATATCTCTTCAATTATGGGATATCTCTACCTAATTATGGGATATATCTCTTCAATTATGGGATATATCTCTTCAATTATGGGATATATCTCTTCAATTATGGGATATATCTCTTCAATTATGGGATATATCTCTTCAATTATGGGATATATCTCTTCAATTATGGGATATATCTCTTCAATTATGGGATATATATCTTCAATTATGGGATATATCTCTTCAATTATGGGATATATCTCTTCAATTATGGGATATATCTCTTCAATTATGGGATATATCTCTTCAATTATGGGATATATCTCTTCAATTATGGGATATATCTCTTTAATTATGGGCTATATCTCTTCAATTATGGGCTATATCTCTTCAATTATGGGCTATATCTCTTCAATTATGGGCTATATCTCTTCAATTATGGGCTATATCTCTTCAATTATGGGCTATATCTCTTCAATTATGGGCTATATCTCTTCAATTATGGGATATATCTCTTCAATTATGGGAGCTATCTCTTCAATTGTGGGAGCTATCTCTTCAATTGTGGGAGCTATCTCTTCAATAATTGTGGGAGCTATCTCTTCAATTGTGGGAGCTATCTCTTTAATTGTGGGACCTATCTCTTCAATTGTGGGCTATATCTCTTCAATTGTGGGCTATATCTCTTCAATTATGGGCTATATCTCTTCAATTATGGGCTATATCTCTTCAATTATGGGCTATATCTCTTCAATTATGGGCTATATCTCTTCAATTATGGGCTATATCTCTTCAATTATGGGCTATATCTCTTCAATTATGGGCTATATCTCTTCAATTATGGGCTATATCTCTTCAATTATGGGCTATATCTCTTCAATTATGGGCTATATCGCTTCAATTATGGGCTATATCGCTTCAATTATGGGCCATATCGCTACAATTATGGGCCATATCGCTTCAATTATGGGCTATATCGCTTCAATTATGGGCTATATCTCTTCAATTATGGGCTATATCTCTTCAATTATGGGCTATATCTCTTCAATTATGGGCTATATCTCTTCAATTATGGGCTATATCTCTTCAATTATGGGCTATATCTCTTCAATTATGGGCTATATCTCTTCAATTATGGGCTATATCTCTTCAATTATGGGCTATATCTCTTCAATTATGGGCTATATCTCTTCAATTATGGGCTATATCTCTTCAATTATGGGCTATATCTCTTCAATTATGGGCTATATCTCTTCAATTATGGGCTATATCTCTTCAATTATGGGCTATATCTCTTCAATTATGGGCTATATCTCTTCAATTATGGGCTATATCTCTTCAATTATGGGCTATATCTCTTCAATTATGGGCTATATCTCTTCAATTATGGGCTATATCTCTTCAATTATGGGCTATATCTCTTCAATTATGGGCTATATCTCTTCAATTATGGGCTATATCTCTTCAATTATGGGATATATCTCTTCAATTATGGGATATACCTCTTCAATTATGGGCTATCTCTCTTCAATTATGGGCTATCTCTCTTCAATTGTGGGCTATCTCTCTTCAATTGTGGGCTATCTCTCTTCAATTGTGGGCTATCTCTCTTCAATTGTGGGATATATCTCTTCAATTGTGGGATATATCTCTTCAATTGTGGGATATCTCTCTTCAATTGTGGGATATCTCTCTTCAATTGTGGGCTATCTCTCTTCAATTGTGGGCTATCTCTCTTCAATTGTGGGCTATCTCTCTTCAATTGTGGGCTATCTCTCTTCAATTGTGGGCTATCTCTCTTCAATTGTGGGCTATCTCTCTTCAATTGTGGGCTATCTCTCTTCAATTGTGGGCTATCTCTCTTCAATTGTGGGCTATCTCTCTTCAATTGTGGGCTATCTCTCTTCAATTGTGGGATATATCTCTTCAATTGTGGGATATATCTCTTCAATTGTGGGATATATCTCTTCAATTATGGGATATATCACTTCAATTATGGGCTATCTCTCTTCAATTATGGGCTATCTCTCTTCAATTATGGGCTATATCTCTTCATTCATGGGCTATCTCTTTATTAATGGGCTATATAGTAAGCCTTGCATTTGTACGGTAATTAGGTCAAAATATGATAATTATGCAAAAATGTCTCCATTGTCTCTTAAATTAATTGATAAGGGGTAAGCCATGCATTTGTATGCAAATTAGGTCAAAATATGATAATTATGCAAACAATATAATCATGCAAAAATGTCTCCATTGTTCCTTAAAGTAAGGGTAAGCCTTGCATTTGTATGCAAATTAGGTCAAAATATGATAAATATGCAAAAATGTCTTAAATGTTCCTTAAAATAATTGATAAGGGGTAAGTCTTGCATTTGTATGCAAATTAGTTCAAAATATGATAATTATGCAAACAATATAATTATGCAAAAATGTATCCATTGTTCCTTAAATTAATTGGTAAGGGTAAGCCTTGAATTTGTATTCAAATTAGGCCAAAATATGATTTTGTTCAAAAAATGTCTCAAATCTCCTCAAAATATATTTGTAAGGGGGAATAGCCTTGTATTTTGTATTGAAATAAGGCCAAAACTATGATTTGTATTAAAATGTTAAAAATATTAAAATGTTGGCTCTAATGCCCTACAACAACTACACTACCCCATGATGTTCCGACTTAGTCTCAAGAATGAGATGAAAGCTGATGGGTAGAGGCCTTGAGCTAGGGAATTAGTACTTTATACATGAACATTGATCTTCTCTTTGGTTTGGACTTAGCTTTGCTGGGAATAGAGTAATAAATTGGTCACTGCAAAATGTTTCCAAGACTATCTGCTTCCGCAGAAAATCATACTTTGAAAGGAACTTGAACAACGACTAACAGTTTTAACTTGCCAGTACCATGGTTTTGGAATTTATTTCTGAATTTTGTTACAAAATACCGTAACAGTAAGGCATATATCACTAGTGTACAAACAGTTCTTAACAAGTTTCTGTTTATCATGAAAGGTTTTACAATAATAGAGCAAAATAAACGGACTCTGAAATGTGTACCAGGTAATAAAATTGAAGAACATTTTAAGGACCAATAAACACACTCTAGCTGTGTTGTGAGTTAAACGTTAAACACAGTTTTTCAAATATGCAAATGCTGTAAAATACACCTCCAGTTTCAAAATGCAATAATTTTGTTATCTCCGATTTAGTCTCGGAACAATAGAAAATTCGGTTTAAAAATGCACCAAAATAACATTAAATCGATTGATTATGAACGCAAAAGTTAGAATATTTCCATTTGGTTTGCATCAGAAGTGATAGCAGAGGGAACCTCTTAGTTTATTTACTAGTCTGTAACCCTCAGTACCGATTTCAGAATAGTTCCCGGACTCGTTATGACTGTACAGTAAAGACTGTTGAAACTGCCAATACAACTCCGTAATTTCATTCACAATAAATCCTCATAATACATAATGTATAAACTAGATTCTACTGGTCGGACATGTCTGAGTACATAATAAGTGTGATCCCCAGGCTACCAATTTGTTTTATGATATGCACCTCACAGAGCGATACCGATAGTAGTCAAGACGTCCTAATTGCGGTATGCCATGCGCGTGAGCCGCCGATGTAAGCGCCCTCGAACGCACGCCGTTCAAACCACGTCATGACCTTCGAATAGGTTTGTCTTGGCTAACTCGCACAATCCCTCAACAAATTCCAAGCAGAAATTGTGTACATTTGTATGAGCAAACATTTTCGAGCTACATGTATTATGTGAACTAGCCAAGACAACCTATTGGAAGGTAATGGCGTGGTCTTTACTGTGTATGTTGGTGGCCTACCTGCGCTGCATACCGCGATTAGGACGTCTTGCAACCAAGACTATTACCAGTAGCTACTCGTCTACAGATAGTAGTAACCTGGATATTGTCGATAAAAAAACCCTGTTGATACAAATTTCTGGTTAAATATAATAAAGCATTGTTCTGGGTGCATTTTTTCTGGACAATGAATGGGATTAGTTTATTCCTTCATACAAAATCCTGATACGACAAACATTTTGGCTGTGGCCAGCTGAGTATTATTAACGAAATTAAAATGTACATGTACTCGTAATATAAACACAACAAACATATTTTTTTTAAATACTCTTTAGAAAGAATAAGTTAGAAAGGCACACGTACTACTACTGAGTTGAGCCGTATCCGAATTGCTGGCTTTGGCTGTGACTTTGAACGTCGCTACGCTAGTTGCTTTGAGCGGTCATTGTCCGCCCTCAGCAACGGCTGGAGTCACAGACAAAGCCAGCAATTCGAACACGGCCTTGTAATCAAGTCGATTTACAAGTCAGATCGGGTGTGATCGGATCGGATAGCTTGCGATAGATTTGTGACTGGGTTACAGCTCTCCGTTACACACATACAAGTACAAACAGCTTTACCTTACATACGCACTGTGGACATTCCTTTGTCTTCGTGTAGTTAACAAACTTTGACTAAATACTCATTTTTCTCGCTTCCCCAAAAACAAATTTACCCTCAAATTTGGATTATGGGCCTCTCAGCTGTCCCTTCTATATTTTCTATATATAACCCTAACCCGTTTTTCCTCTAGCGCTCTTTTTCGGAAACTGAAAAACGGATTGTGGACCTGGGCAAGTCCACAAACCGTAACCTCTTCCTATAACTCATGTAATAAATAGGACGGATGCACACACACTACATGAACCACTACAAATTAACATAAAATAACTGCAAATGAAAGTTAACAATGTTAATGAAAAATGGAAATCTTGTGAAATCTTTTCCCATTTCGCAAGCAAAGAAATATTCTCACCTCTGTGAGAATATTTGTTGCCCACTTTTGTGTTAAAGGTAGGATACGCCATTGGTAATTGCTAGAATTATCAGTAATGGGTGGATGTAAAGGTAGGATACACCATTGGTAATTGCTTGAATTATCAGGAATGGGTGGATGTAAAGGTAGGATACACCATTGGTAATTGCTTGAATTATCAGGAATGGGTGGATGTAAAGGTAGGACACACCATTGGTAGTTGCTTGAATTATCAGGAATGGGTGGATGTAAAGGTAGGATACACCATTTGGTAATTGCTTGAATTATCAGGAATGGGTGGATGTAAAGGTAGGATACACCATTTGGTAATTGCTTGAATTATCAGGAATGGGTGGATGTAAAGGTAGGATACACCATTTGGTAATTGCTTGAATTATCAGGAATGGGTGGATGTAAAGGTAGGATACACCATTTGGTAATTGCTTGAATTATCAGGAATGGGTGGATTTGAAGGGTTGTATTTTATAGTAAATATTGTTAAACTGATCAGTCCGAAGTTTTACAACCATGGGTGATGACGAGAAAAAAGCAAGAAAAACGTCGTTCGTTTTAAACCGGCGTCGGGCAGTTCTTAGGTTTTTCGCGATCGCCGTCTAGCACATTCCTTTTATAAAATTCAATTTTTTGGAACAATTACAGGATATTTAGCGCAATCATTTTGCTGGATGCCTACAATCATTATTTACTTTCAAACTAAGTAAGCCATTTCTTAATAATTCGGTACTAAACAAATCTGCGATATCTGCAAAAAGTGGTGTATCCTACCCACTTTTGGGAAAACAAGTTTTTTCCAACTTAAGGTAAATGTTTTTACAATTTTGTGAAAAGAAAATGAATTCCCTGGGAAGGGAAATAGTTTTAGAAAAGAATGTTCCATTCTCTTGTTAACTTTCAATTACAATGCACATTATCCATGACTAACATGTTATTGTACCGCTACAACTTGCACTCTATTGGAATGTTCATGATTGACAATTTCATTTTGTCATAAAACAAAATCCCAAAATAAAAAAAGTACATATATTACACGTACATGAATTCTGCAAATTATTTTACAATTTAGAACTACAAAAATAAAACATTTTCATTACCAAAACAAAAATCAGAAACTTAAAAAAAAAATCTCTTAATACATCGAAGCGAGTATTGCTAGCTTTTAAATACATGTAGAGGGATATAAATATACAACTATCACAGTTTTGATACCCGGGTACATTTTTGCATACTTCACCTGCCGAATCTCGGTATATTCTAGCAAAATTGGGACGATTTGATTGGACAAGAGGTGGCCACATTGACAAAAACATCGTCTGCTCTCCATGTGATACCGAAGGCCTCAAGAATTGTGTTTATGGTAACCCATGTATTTTTGCACGGGTAACCTGACATTCTAAGGCCACAATTGGTCAACAATTCCAGCTAATATTTTGAAAATACAAGCTCTGTGCGTTATAGGTCAATTAAAGGTAATATACACTACTTGCATTTGCTGTAAGTTTTTTTGTATAGCAAATGTTGTTACACTGAAATGTTTAAAGGGATCGTATACGTTTGGTAATTACTCCAAACATTAATGGCAATAAAAACTTACTTGGTAAGAAGTATAGCAGCTTTGGATAGTATAATGCATTTTTAGAAACTTTTCACTTTGAAGTATACTGCGGTTATGGAAAAAGATATCACTTTTTATCCCCAACAATTTGAATCTGAGAAGCGTTACTGCAGTGACGTTTCTCAGACTGTGTATTCCAATGCAGATTATTCTTCCCGCGTGGACATAAACCGCTCCAGAGTTTCGGCAATATCTCGAAATCGCTACCACCTTTTGAAATGAAATTTTTACAGGTTAGTTTTATGGTATATATCTATAACTATCGGATTGAAACAAACAGTGGGTTCCAATTACCAAACGTATACGATCCCTTTAAAGTATTGTGTTTACAGAAGCTGAAAAAAACAGCATGCTGTTGTAGTCTGGTTCCCTGACCCATACTTAAGACAAAACAGTGCATTTTTTGTATACATATGGGAATCAAACTACTGTACCTGCCCCTCATCGACGTGTAACTGATTAGAGGCAGTATTCAAGAAACAAGTCAGTTTTGTCTAACAATGATCGGCCAATCATCTTTTAAAAATAATACAACAATTCCACTATTTATGAAAATGACAGCTGATGGCCACGTGTCGTGATTTCACAGGATTGATTAGGGCTGTTATTCTCTTACATTCAAGTAAGTTATTTTCATAATAATTTGGTAGTTTTTCTTTTTTTGCCAATGTATATTACCTTTAAACATTGATTTTTGTTGTTGTGACGTCAGGTTGAGTTTTCGGATTGCGAAAATCGCAAAAGTTGAACACACTTCAACTTGGGCGAATGTTCGCAGCAAAAACGCTTTGTGACATCAAATTTGTATCGCAATCGCTTTCGCGTGAAGTATGAACCGGCCTTAATACATACTTTATAATGATAGTATGAACATTAATACAAGAAAAGATGTAACTAACAGGTCTTAGGAAAAGTAACAAATAAGAATTGAAGAGAAAAATTCAGATTCAAATTGCTACTTAAGGTAAAAACTAAAAAAGGAACGGCAAAGATGCACACGAATGTAGAATATAAAGCTCTGAAAAGTACAAAATATAGATGTTTCAGATGGCATAAAAAATAAAGAATTCACATTGTTACCTTTTTATATCTATACATTATTCCCAGTCAGCAAAGCTATGTTTCAAACACGCCGGGTTAATATAGAGTAAGAAAAAACGTGTCTTGGCGAGGTAAAATGAAATATCCAAACACGCGTTTCAAACGTGTTCTAGACGTAATACAATGTACATGTAATATGCGTGTCTGAAATTACTGTTAACCAGTTCGCACCGGGATTATTTTAACATCACCGAGCCAAGGCGCGAGATTATCAGAGGCGGGTTCAGGCCGATGGTACCGGGAAACACACCCACGCATTTCCGGCCTTGCTTGCTGCTGACAGACAATTCCGGCCTTACTCGTGACGTGTTTATGCGTCATCTGTTTTGAAACTGGGGAAAACTTTGTGTGTATATATACGTCCTCAAACTGGTTAAACACATGTCCATTTGAAATATTTGGAAATTTCATTTTACCTAGCCAAGACACGCGTTTTTTATAAACATAGTTTTGCTGACTGGGTTGGTTGTTCCGCGACCGCAAGATTGGTTTCCTGCGTTCCACAAGCGCATAAACAATGTGGTTGTGTTTGTTCGTTTAATTGTTTGGTTTTCTTTTGTTTCTACATTTTAAACGTGTTAATTTTAATTACATATAAAATATTTAAGTGTATTTTACTCTGTTTTTGTGCATTTAAAAAAAAATCTATTTGGCTTCTATTTTTCTTGACACCTTTAATTTATTTAATATGTTTGGGGTATTCCAGAAACGTTGGAATACGGTGACCTTGTTACATCCAGAACCAGGGGCCAATTTCATAGAGCTGCTAAGCACAACAATTTGCTTAGCACAAAAAAGTCTTGCTCATTAAAAAAGGTTACCAGCCAAAATTCTACATGTTTTTCATGCTAAGCAAACAACCAGTTGATTATCAATCAAAAGCAATAAAGATCACGTGAAAATTTGGTCTGTAACCTTGTTTTTGCCAAGGACAAATGTTCATGCTAAGCAAATTTGTGTGCTTAGCAGCTCTATGAAATCGGCCCCTGTTGTGAGTCAGTTAAATAGGCTTATTACTCATGCAGTTTCCCTCGGCATGTTCAATAATATAAACCTTTTAGATGGGGACAATATCAGCGATGACGACAGCCGTTTGTGTATTATTGTTGAATTACTTCCACCCGTCATTTTGAAATTTATTACAAAAAAAATTACCTGAGACAGTTTAGCCAATCCTATTGGTCGAGAGCCCGACAGGTGGTTATGTTTAAACGGCCGATGAAATATGGCCCAGCCGGTTTTAAATGCTTTTTCGGTGTCACAATAAATTTTGACTTCTGCAAAGTCTGGTTCATGAGCCTTTTATTGGTTGATGCCTCCCACAGCATGCGCAATTCAACCAATGAGTGCATATGTGACCTGTCATCACAAAATTTCCCAGTACAGCCAATCAAAGTCAAAATTTGAAGGGGTGGTCGATTTTGAGATTATATAGGTTTATTTTAAGACTAAATCCCCAACAATCAATTACATGTACCAATTTTTCAGGACGATCAGATAAAAACAAAATTAGTTTTTGAGACAATTTTGACTATGCCTTTCTATGCCTTTCACACAATTTCTCGCAAGAAATGCCCGTTTTCTCATAATCTCTGTATTAAGACTCCAGACTAAAAAATAAAAATAAAAAAAATATTGAGTATCAAACCTCCAAGTGTTATATACCATTGGAAAGCTCTGTTTCCACATAATTTAGAAATACCCATATCTCAATTTTTGATTTTGCCGACTTTACGCTCATTTTGTGATGACAGGTCACATTAATTAATAGTCGCAATAGCGTTCACATCACACCATACCAAGCAGCAATTAGAACACGCCTCTATCTCCATATAAGGGCACGTGCATGAGGCACATACCAATAATATAGCAGCAGGGGTGTTCATCAAAACACGAGGTAAAATTGTTGAACAAAATCGGTGGAAAATAGTAAAATATCAAAAGGTATTTATGAATGATAATACAAATGTGGTTGGCCTGTAACAAACAATGAAGTTTAAAAACCGGTTTATCGGCCTGGACGATTTACTGGTAAAATAGGCCATCTTTGATCGCTACGCCACAACTTACGACACCTAAATTGACTGCGCAAGCTACGCCATCATTTGTTGAGTACGCCGCAAGCGTACGCACTGTCAAACTTATGTGAAAATGTCGTAAGCGAAATGTTGCGCAGCCCCAAAAGTTGCACAAGCGGGCTAACACAATTGCATTACGGTTTTGTAAATTCGGCTGTAGTACTTATAGTAAAAGGCAATAGGGAATTAGGATTAACAGACGTCATTGTGTATCATACAAAAAATAAAAACAAAAGCAAGGTGAACACAAACAAGGAAATCTAATCAACTATGTACAATATTAGTCACTCCTACAATCAATCTGTATTGCTATCAAAGAAATATTTACATTGTATATTGCAAGTTTAAAAAAAGAATATGTTTTCAAAATACGTTTGGGCCCACGGTTAGGAGATGGCACTTAGGATGCACCATAGTTCATTTGGTTATGATGCACTTAACCAGTTTGCGCCGGGATTATTTTTAACATCGCCGAGCCGAGGCGCGGGATTATTTTTAACCAAACTCGATCCGATATATATTAGATGGAGTTGTGGCTGGTAAGTTGGTTTTACTAAGCAAGTATGTTTTGGCAAAAATGTCTTTTTCCTTTTCACGTTCTTCGTTCCTACAAAAGGTTTTCACTTGTACTAATACTTGATTGCCGATTGGCTGCAGTGTTGTCATGGTACCAATAATTAATACCAGTGGGTGGTTCCCCCTCTCCAGCTGATTAACTGATTCTGACGTCACGGCAACCCAAGCTCTTTGCTGATTGGTCGAGGGGTTGCATTACCATGGCGATCTCTAGTGAGGGTCCACGATTCAGCTGTTCGTGATGAAGGAACTGTCGGTGCTGTTACCGTTTGTCTGCAATTGCGAAGGGAAAGAAATGAAATGCTGGAATGAAAAGTACCCTAGCTTTAAAAAGGAAATAATCACCTCGTGTTTATCTGTGAAATGCATGGGCTGACTCAGTGAGTGAAAAATTATCAGAGTTGTATGACCCGAGTCAATCACTCGACCCGAGTCAATCACTCGACCCGAGTCAATCACTCGACTCTAGTCCGACTTGACTCTAGTCCGACTCGACTCTAGTCCGACTCGACTCTAGTCTGACTCGAGCCACAAATTTTAGCAACTCAACTCAAGTCTAAACAGGTAAATGACTAGACCCAACTTGAGTCACTACAGGCGAATGACTCGACCTAACTGAGTCCTTCATAAAAAAAATGGACTCGCGTAAAGGCTACTAAAACTCGAGTCCCCAAAACAAAAGCAAAACTTCATGAGAAAATAAAACAATTGTCAATAATTTATGTTTGCGTTACTTTGCAAATACAGTGCGGTATGACTCCACTTATTGACTTCGTGACTTGACTTGAGTCAATTTGTTAAAAAGGACTCGACTCGAGTTGACTTGTTACAGAGTGACTGTGGTCCAGACACCACAGTTTAACCAGTTCGCGCCGGGATTATTTTAACATCACCGAGCCGAGGCGTGGGATTATTTTTAACGAAACTCGATCCGAGGCGTGTTCAGGCCGATGGTACCGGGAAGCACACCCACGCATTTCCGGCCTTGCTCGCTGCTGACAGACATTTCCTGTCTTGTTCGTGACGTGTTTATGCGTCATCCGTTTTGAATCTGGGGAAAACTTTGCGTGTATATACGTCCTCCGGCGCGAACTGGTTAACCGCCCCTTTGTGCCATCCTTACCGTATGCGATCTGAACATAGACGCAACGTTGCTAGATTTCCCCGTCGGTTGGCTGTCCAAGGTTTTTCTGTTGCTATTAGGTGACGTCGAAGTGGCCGCCCCGGAATTCTACCAAACATTTACAAATTAAATCATTGAAAATCAATATATCCACAAGCAGAGTCATTCTCATGGAAGTAGTACAATAAAATGCCATGTCTTTTCCAGGACATAATTAAATGTAGAGCTTTCTAATTCCTATTGCCAGCGAACGAGCAACTATCCATGCAAACTACATGCAGAGTGGTACATGCAGCTTTCAAAATAGACGTTAGTTGCTCGTCTTACCGCCTGGTCCCGGGGCTCGTTATGATCCCCCGGATAGCTGAGCATAGACAGTGCCTGGGGTGCTGGAGGTTGGTGGCCCGGGGTTATAGATAACGGTGGTGGATGGGCCGTGGGTAATGTCGGAGGGTACACCGGGTCACCCAAGGGTGGTGGTCTGTTACCGCTCTGATGGGTAAAGTCAATGCGTGGTTAGTTGATTAGTTTACCATCTCTGCCCGTTACTCCTCATGCGTCCAGTCACAAGTACAGTCACAAGACCGGCCACAAGACCGGCCACAAGTCCGGTCACAAGTCCGGCCACAAGTCCGGCCACAAGTCCGGCCACAAATCCGGCCACAAGTAACTGGTTTAATAACATTGACAAAGGAATTTTTAATTTGAATAGCTGGTGACTTGACTTGAGACTGAAGGACTTGTGTTGGATTTGCGATCGCCTTGCCGGGACATGAATGCAACTCTGCCCTCTATGTAAACAATCGACTTACCACAGCGTTATTATTAACCGCGTATCCGTTTGCGACCGGTCGATTAGCGGATGCTACGGCAAACATCTCGGTGAAGTTAGGCATCTGACCCTCGCCCTGTAGGACCGTATTGCCGTAGCCGTGATGCTCAAATCTGTCGACGTTGGCGGCGGGAGCGCCGTAAGGATCGTTGATCACACCGATCTGGGACGTCCGGACATGATAGGGGAAGTTCTTGTTAGCAGCCGAGGGTCTGGTGACGATCTGTAATTGAATAATGACATTGTTAAGGCTAAGGGAGCAAGAAGGCTAAGGGAGCAAGAAGGCTAAGGGAGCAAGAAGGCTAAGGGAGCAAAAAGGCCAAGGGAGCAAAAAAGGCCAAGGGAGCAAAAAGGCCAAGGGAGCAAGAAGGCTAAGGGAGCAAGAAGGCCAAGGGAGCAAGAAGGCCAAGGGAGCAAGAAGGCCAAGGGAGCAAGAAGGCCAAGGGAGCAAGAAGGCCAAGGGAGCAAGAAGGCCAAGGGAGCAAGAAGGCTAAGGGGGCAAGAAGGCTAGGGGAGCAAGAAGGCTAAGGGAGCAAGAAGGCTAATAGAGCAAGAAGGCTCAGGGAACAAGAAGGCTCAGGGAACAAGAAGGCTAAGGGAGCAAAAAGGCTAAGGGAGCAAAAAAGGCCAAGGGAGCAAAAAGGCCAAGGGAGCAAGAAGGCCAAGGGAGCAAGAAGGCCAAGGGAGCAAGAAGGCTAAGGGAGCAAGAAGGCTAAGGGAGCAAAAAAGGCCAAGGGAGCAAAAAAGGCCAAGGGAGCAAAAAGGCCAAGGGAGCAAGAAGGCCAAGGGAGCAAGAAGGCCAAGGGAGCAAGAAGGCCAAGGGAGCAAGAAGGCTAAGGGGGCAAGAAGGCTAGGGGAGCAAGAAGGCTAAGGGAGCAAGAAGGCTAATAGAGCAAGAAGGCTCAGGGAACAAGAAGGCTCAGGGAACAAGAAGGCTCAGGGAACAAGAAGGCTCAGGGAACAAGAAGGCTCAGGGAGCAAGAAGATTCAGGGAGCAAGAAGATTCAGGGAGCAAGAAGGCTAAGGGAGCAAGAAGGCTCAGGGAGCAAGAAGGCTCAGGGAGCAAGAAGGCTAAGTGAGCAAGAAGGCTAAAGGAGCAAGAAGGCTAAAGGAGCAAGAAGGCTAAGGGGGCAAGAAGGCTAGGGGAGCAAGAAGGCTAGGGGAGCAAGAAGGGTTAGGGAGCAAGAAGGCTCAGGAAGCAAGAAGGCTCAGGGAGCAAAAAGGCTTAAGGAGCAAGAAGGCTAAGGGATCTAGGGTAAGCAGAAGTAAAGCAAATCCACTTAGAAGATTGTCCAAGTTGCTTACCAGGAATACGAGTTGTGCCGTGAATGCAATCAGCAGCTCAATAACATTCATCACCTTCTCTCGCCACCACTTGGGAAACACGAAGGTCGCTATCAAAATCATGATAGGTGTCGAGACAAACCTGGATTGAAAACAAAACATCATCTCGTCAGTACAGAAACTACATCTCGTCAGTACAGAAATTAAGTCTCGCCAGACCACGTTGTGTTTCTGTGGACGTCTTGGCATCAAACGCAGACTAGTCTAGTCACAGAGCATGTGTTTCTTCTTTCAAAATACTCATTTATTGCGCTGGATAGTCAGGGCCTAGTCAGGGCCCAATTTCTTGGCTCTGCTAACCACAGAATTTCACGCTTACCATCACCATTTTGTGCTAACCGTGCGAGCAGAAACAATTTTGGGCTAACCCTGTAAGCACAGAATCCTTAGTTACGGGATGTTCTCATGCGCAGAAGCCAAAATTACTCAGCTAACGCGTGAAATACGCTTACCGTAAGCACAAAATGTCTGCAACAGTAAGCAGGGATTTTTCGCTAACGGTAAGCAGAGCCAAGAAATTGGGCCCGGGATACAAAATTGAAAACATGTCGGCTACAATTGGAGTGCTTCTTACCAGGCTGTGTAGAACATGAAGAAGGGAACATAGAAGAGATTCTTCTCCGGATAATGCTTAAGAGTGAAGAAGATGGCGTACATGAACCACAGCCAGCAGATGCCACGGATACCAATCAACGCAAACCCTGCAGGACTCTCGTAGAGGTACAACACCTCGCCGGGGTCAAACACCTGAGGGCGGTATACACAAAATGCAACTTAGGGGGTTTTCGAAAACTTTGCTTCGCTTCAACTTCGCCTTCGAATTCTGAATCACTTAGAAGCAAATAGAAATAGAAGCAAATCAAATAAGTTAAGAGGGCCCAATATTTCGATCTTAACAAGATCTTCTTCAGAGACTAAATGGCTGTGTACAAGAAACAAACATATAGAAGCAAATGGAAATATTCGAACTTTTCAGTTTATATCAACGGACTGAATGTTTCTCAAGCACAAACAAGCACCAGAATGTGGCTGGCGTTCCTGAAGTTGGGAGCTTAGAATCACCCTAACACGAAGACGAAACCAGGGATTCGGAAAGGCCCCGAATGTCATGACATATAAGCCTTTTTCCAAACCCCTGGTTGTCGGCGGTCGTCCAACAAAAACACAATTTTCTTTTGTTTGGAGATTTACTACTCGGACTTACCGCAATCTGGTAAACAAAGAGGGCAGCATACAGCATGGTGTAGATACACATCAACACAGCGATCTTGACACTGCCTGAATGACTGATGCGCCCTCTATCAATGAAGAACGACAGGCAAAAGATTAAAGTTAAAAAAAAATGGCACTCGGACTATAATGTGACCTGTTCCAACGAAACCTAATGTTCAAATGAACACGCGTGCATTGTTCCTTATCAAGCAATTAGCAGGAGGTCTAAAACTAAATTTTTAACTGAGCTCATTATGAATTTAACCCTCCTATATATAGTGCAGTTACCATAGAGTTGTCTGACCTTTCAAAACCTTTCAAGTTTCTGGACTGAAGGGTTTGGAAAGGTGAGAAAACTGTCTGACAAAAGGAACCTATGAAAGATTTTGAAAGGTAAAGCAACTCTCTGAACAAACTGGTGTGAAAAAAAATAATACCTTTCAAAAGGTTTTGAAAGGTGTAGTAGTGCAGTAGCAACAAATTCTGGAGCGTTTTGAAAGGTTCATACTTATTGTTAGCCATTTTGCCCATTAAGCAGATTTTGAAAGGTAAAACCATAAGAGGGTTTGAAGCTGGTATTCTAGCCCGACGTTGTTACTTGTTTGCCATTAACGGAAAAGCAGTATATCTTTAAGTAAGCCTCAGTCTGAAAGTTTGACGTGTTTCTTAATGGCTACGCCCGCAACCATTATACGAGGATCGTGATGGCTGGCATACGTGACCTGCTCCCACGAAATCAGAGTAAAGTAGACATTTTGATATTTTGAGATATTGGTATTTCCAGATTCCTTGAATTCTTAGCTTTAAAATGATATATAATTGGGTAGGGTATTTAAAAAATATATAATATTGAGCAAAACCAGCAGTCATTACACACATCATTTAAAATAATTAGGAATTAATTTCGCTACATTTTACTTCTTGGGTACGCTCAGTAAAATCAAATTTAGATTTTGTGTGGGAATGAGCTACTCAAATGCACCCTTAGGATGGCAGCCCCTCAGACTAATGTCTGAGGTATTTCAACCCCCTACCTGGTAATGGTATAGCCCTTTGCCATGAGGATCAGCATTAGGAGGAACACGCCGTCTCCAATGGCTGTGAACGCGAACGCCGCCATCTTGATATTGTTTAGGGGTGTCCCGTCAAGGGCGTAGTCCGTGTAGAAGATGATGAAGAGAATCATCGCTATCACTGAAAACAAACCAACAAAGTTCAATGCACACTTGTGATTGCTTCTAAAACAGAGTGGTCGCCCCAAAAAACAGACAAGCATATATTCCCCTTTAACCCTAACCCTCCAGGGTATTTTGGCTAGAAACCCTGCCAGACGCAACAGATTGCATACTTTGTCACATTGACTTGTGTGCAGAGTCCAGCAAGGTCAAGCAGTCACCACAGATGCACTGTGCTGGATCTGGCAGGGTTAGGGTTAAGTTGCTCTTCGAATTCCTTTTCGAATTCCTTTTCGAATTTCTCTTCGATATACCTCAACGGACAAGCATGCTTCTACTATCCAGAGGCCAAAACTACCTATACCAATGAATGAAGCATCTGTCAAGAAGAAAAATTATACTAAGATATCTCGATTTAGGCTTGTACATGTAGTTTTAGCTCCAGGCACAATTTTTTGAAGCGAAGTCAGAGGTTTTTGCGAACCCGATTTAGTTATTTCTCGATGCGAAAGGACCTCCAACTTTGCTTCCCAAAATAGGGTCTGGGAATGGATTTTTATAGAGTTAGGAAGGTTTTGGGAAGAGTCGGGTTATAACAAAAACATCCATGCTATCTTGCCATGTATCCCAAATATCAAAAGTTGCCTTACTGTAAAAGAAAATCACGGTCATGAACATCTTGTACGTCGTGTGAAGCAACTGACGACTGTGCAATCCATCTGTAATAAAAAATAAAAATAAAAATATAGCCACTTTTGTTCAACGCAGGAAAGGGAACATTTGTGTGTGTGTTCTCAAGCAAGACACTTTACCACAATTGCCTCGGACCTATGTGTGACGAAACCTGGGTTCAAACCCTACCGGGGACATTGGTGTTTGTGTTCTCATGCAAGACACTTTACCACAATTGCCTCGGACCCATGTGTGACGAAACCTGGGTTCAAACCCTACCGGGGACATTGGTGTTTGTGTTCTCATGCAAGACACTTTACCACAATTGCCTCGGACCTATGTGTGACGAAACCTGGGTTCAAACCCTACCGGGGACATTGGTGTTTGTGTTCTCATGCAAGACACTTTACCACAATTGCCTCGGACCCATGTGTGACGAAACCTGGGTTCAAACCCTACCGGGGACATTGGTGTTTGTGTTCTCATGCAAGACACTTTACCACAATTGCCTCGGACCCATGTGTGACGAAACCTGGGTTCAAACCCTACCGGGGACATTGGTGTTTGTGTTCTCATGCAAGACACTTTACCACAATTGCCTCGGACCCATGTGTGACGAAACCTGGGTTCAAACCCTACCGGGGACATTGGTGTTTGTGTTCTCATGCAAGACACTTTATTACAATTGCCTCAGAACCCATGTTTGACGGAAAATGGGTTCAAACCCTAACAGGGACATTGGTGTTTGTGTTCGCATGCAAGACACTTTACCACAATTGCCTCGGACCCATGTGCGATGGAACCTGGGTTCAAACCCTAACGGAGACATTGGTGTTTGTGTTCTCATGCAAGACACTTTACCACAATTGCCTTAGAGCCATGTGTGACAGGACCTGGGTTCAAACCCCAACAGGGACATTGGTGTTTGTGTTCTCATGCAAGACACTTGACCACAATTGCCTCAGAACCCATGTGTGACGGAACCTGGGTTCAAACCTTAACGGAGACATTGGTGCTTGTGTTCTCATGCAAGACACTTTACCACAATTGCGTCAGACCAATGTGTGACGAAACCTGGGTTCAAACTCTACCGGAGACTTTGGTGTTTGTGTTCTCATGCAAGACACACTACCACAATTGCCTCTCTCTTTCCAGAACTATACACGATACCTGTAAGGGTAGAGACCGGATCGTGCTGATCTCGAGCTGCTACAGAAACAAAATGGTCTCTTGGCCCGATGAACGAAGGGCAATAACTCTGATCGTGTACATTTGGTGTGAGAGTAGTATGGACAAAAAACAATAGAGAGTCTAATGTCTGACACTGCCATTTAGGGTGGCCAGTGGTTTGGGTATCGTGGTCAGGAGTTCGAATCCAGTAGCTGGCCATATGTTGTGTTCTTGGGCAAGCCACTTCACCCCACTTGCTTCTCTCAAACCAGGAGTATCAATGGGTAACAACATTCGCTGGAGAGTAACCTGCGATGGACTAGCATCCCATCCAGAGGAAATATAAATATTCTCAGTCGTTTCATGCTGCTGAAACCGGAGTTAAACACCGGCCTGATGAGCCACGTTGGCTCGGGACAGACTTTACTTTTTACTTTTACCGCTATTTAACCAAATAGTGTTTATATACTTACATGCTGTGGAGATGGACAGGATGAACATTATCCCAAAGAGAACCAGGAACACGATGTCCGTCTCCAGAATTCCTGTAAGACAAAAAAGACTATTGGTAACCTGTTCCAACAAAACCCAGACAAAGTCGCACAATGTGTTTTATTACAAGGTACTTTGGGATGGATTTTCCCATTTTGAGGTTTTGCGTTTTCCTGATTCACCAACTGGTAATCTACAATCTTCCCAAATTGGAACATAATCTGTCGCCCAGAAGTGTTTTTAAGGTCGATTATGTGAAACAATTGTGTATAGAAAAAATACGCATTTTGGAAGGTTTTTAATACGCTTTGTTTTATACGCTGTACATATGTAAACGATACATCATTTTAAAGCTAAGAACCTAGAGAATTAAAAAAAAAGCAAAATCTCAAAAACACAAATTGTCAACTTTGCCCTAATTTCGTTGAAGCACGTCACATTTGGAAGATGCCAGGAGGAATCAATATAGTTCTTAGACAAAAAGTATCACTCGGCATTACAAAAAAAAACTAACATCACAACGGTTTCAATGGTAATGTTTCAGGAATTCTAGATTTTCAAAGTATATTCTTCAAATAAAAATCTTCAAATAAAAATCTTCAAATCACAACCCTAAGATAGAAGGAAAAGAAGGACACGTAGAGAGACGTGCGTCACAACATGAATATAGGTAAAGGATTTTTATTATTTTACCAGGTCAAGTGTCGCGATCCGCGCCGGCGCGGTTGGTGGTGGGGGGGGGGGGGGGGGGGAGGGGTGGGGCGCTCAGGCGTCAGGCTAGTCAGGCTAGGCATGATCATGGCAGCGACTCTGTGCTCGTGAGCGCCGCGCGCTGTGGAAACTCTTGTCGAATGTCAATCTACTTGGTTGGGTTGCTAACTTCGACGTTGCTGAGAAGGTCAGAAAAGCTTTCGATGTAGAGAAGGCCCTCAACTTCGTTTGTAAGCGAAGTCCAACAACAAGTGCAAGTCAGAGACACACACATATTTGTAAGTAGACCGCCGTTAGTTGTGCCCACCTCCCTGATGTTAATGCAATTAAAACGTCATCCATGCAGTCCAACCATGGAGGAATAGTCCAACCTTAGCTAGTGTTCACTGTTAGAACTGTATACTACTTGGGGGGGGGGGGGGGGGCAATTGATAGGCACACGATGTTTAGTCGGCATCGGCAAAATATTTCAAAATAATGTCACTCTACTGGGGATGTCGCTCTACTGGGGATGTCTGTCACTCTACTGGGGATGTCCGTCACTCTACTGGGGATGGACGTCACTCTACTGGGGATGGACGTCGCTCTACTGGGGATGGACGTCGCTCTACTGGGGATGGACGTCGCTCTACTGGGGATGTCCGTTGCTCTACTGGGGATGTCCGTCGCTCTACTGGGGATGTCCGTCGCTCTACTGGAGATGTCCGTCGCTCTACTGGAGATGTCCGTCACTCTACTGGAGATGTCCGTCACTCTACTGGGGATGTCCGTCACTCTACTGGGGATGTCCGTCACTCTACTGGGGATGTCCGTCACTCTACTGGGGATGTCCGTCACTCTACTGGGGATGTACGTCACTCTACTGGGGACGTCAGTCACTCTACTGGGGACGTCAGTCACTCTACTGGGGACGTCAGTCACTCTACTGGGGACGTCAGTCACTCTACTGGGGACGTCCGTCACTCTACTGGGGACGTCCGTCCCTCTACTGGGGATGTCAGTCACTCTACTGGGGATGTCAGTCACTCTACTGGGGATGTCCGTCACTCTACTGGGGATGTCCGTCACTCTACTGGGGATGTCCGTCACTCTACTGGGGATGTACGTCACTCTACTGGGGACGTCAGTCACTCTACTGGGGACGTCAGTCACTCTACTGGGGACGTCAGTCACTCTACTGGGGACGTCAGTCACTCTACTGGGGACGTCCGTCACTCTACTGGGGACGTCCGTCCCTCTACTGGGGATGTCAGTCACTCTACTGGGGATGTCAGTCACTCTACTGGGGATGTCAGTCACTCTACTGGGGACGTCTGTCCCTCTACTGGGGATGTCAGTCACTCTACTGGGGACGTCTGTCCCTCTACTGGGGACGTCCGTCACTCTACTGGGGATGTCCGTCACTCTACTGGGGACGTCAGTCACTCTACTGGGGATGTCCGTCACTCTACTGGGGATGTCCGTCACTCTACTGGGGATGTCAGTCACTCTACTGGGGACGTCAGTCACTCTACTGGGGATGTCCGTCACTCTACTGGGGACGTCTGTCCCTATACTGGGGACGTCAGTCACTCTACTGGGGACGTCAGTCACTCTACTGGGGACGTCAGTCACTCTACTGGGGATGTCAGTCACTCTACTGGGGATGGACGTCACTCTACTGGGGATGGACGTCACTCTACTGGGGACGTCAGTCACTCTACTGGGGACGTCAGTCACTCTACTGGGGACGTCAGTCACTCTACTGGGGACGTCAGTCACTCTACTGGGGATGGACGTCACTCTACTGGGGATGGACGTCACTCTACTGGGGACGTCAGTCACTCTACTGGGGACATCAGTCACTCTACTGGGGACGTCAGTCACTCTACTGGGGACGTCAGTCACTCTACTGGGGACGTCAGTCACTCTACTGGGGACGTCAGTCACTCTACTGGGGATGTCCGTCACTCTACTGGGGATGTCAGTCACTCTACTGGGGACGTCTGTCCCTCTACTGGGGATTTTGGGGGATTTTGTCGGGGAGCTACCATTTTCAGCTTGCTTTTCCAGTCGGTTGAAATCTGAATGACACTGGACTCAAAATGCATAGATGAAAATTGTGCTTACCAAATTGATCTGCTGAAAAATGCTTGGTCCAGTAACTTTCGCCGTTTGTGAACGTCATCTTGTACTTGAGAAACATGCCCTGTGGGTAACAAAAAGAAGAACCGGTCATTGTGGTAAGTTTCAGCGTTGGGTTTCACCTTTCACCCTTTAGGGGGTCACATAAGACGTTCATGACTAAACTTCTTCCAATTTCTCTACCTTGCGCTTGGATACAGGGTCGTAACAAACAGTTAGTAATGTGTAGTGCTGGGATTGAAAACAGAATTGTTAATAATCGGTTTCAATTCAATTTTTCGGTTTGGATTTTGGAATCAAAATATTTGAAAACCAATATTCAGCCTTCCATTTATTTTGTGAGACAGCTTAACCCTAACCCTCCAGGGTATTTTGGCTAGAAACCCTGCCAGACGCAACAGATTGCATACTTTATCACATTGACTTGTGTGCAGAGTCCAGCAAGGTCAAGCAGTCACCACAGATGCACTGTGCTGGATCTGGCAGGGTTAGGGTTAGGGTTAAGAAACAACTGCAGCATCCTTTAATGTGCTCTGTGGTCTTGTTTTTCATTCACTTACTAGTGGTTTCTTTATAGCCTGCCCATTTGACATATCAGAGAGTTACTATCAATTTGTTTTTCCCCCAACATTAGAGCTCTGGTATATTTTGGTCAAGACACACTGGTCACTGAATTGGATTAAAAATTAAATTAAAAAAACACCACAATATTGGGGGGAAAAATGGGTTGGATCGCCAACGTACCCGCGTCGAGTTGCAGTTGTCCAGAGCCACGTACCACCAGCGTTCTCTCCGGGAGGTGAAGCGACGCCCGGCCTGGCAGTCGTACTTCTCCGTGTCCCGGTAGAATCGCAGCCTCTCTTCATTGTTCAGCTTGGTCAGGATACAGCCTGACCAGAGGTAGGCCGTGGTCAGGTTAATGATCTGGTGATTCTCTGGTCGCAGAACTGATTCTTTCTGCAGGCAGCTCTGAGCAAAAGTATCGACAACAAATTAAAAGAAGAATTTGGTTCCTCCTTGGAACTTCTGCACAAACCTAGACAGGGTGGTTAGGATACAGCCTGACCAGAGGTAGGCCGTGGTCAGGTTAATGATCTGGTGATTCTCTGGTCGCAGAACTGATTCCTTCTGCAGGCAGCTCTGATAATAATTAATTTTGTGAACATTTTTAATACCTTTATTTAATGGTACCTGTAGGATACACAATTGGTAATTGCTTAAATTATCAGGAATGAGTGAATTTAAAGGTACGGTACACCATTGGTAATTGCTTAAATTATCAGCAATGGGTGGATTCGATGGTTGTGTTTAATAGTAAATATCGTCTGAAGTTTTACACACATGGATGCCAGAAAAAAGCACGAAAAATGACTTGTTTTAACCGGCTCGAACAGTTATTCTTGTTAATCTTTTTGTAACATTAACAGGATATCCAACGCAATTATTTTGCTGGATGCCTATAGTTTTTATTTACTTTCGAATAAGAAATCTATTTCTTAATAATTCGGTAGTAAATATTTTCAATATCTGCAAATGGTGTATTCTACCTTTAACTCAAGAACCTGTAAGCTCATCTATATTTTAATGAGCAATTTTAACGCTCCAGTGCCACAGCATAATAAAGTGACCTTAGCCTTGAGACAGTCATTGTACCAAATGACCTTTGTATATATCGCCAGGAGTATCATAAAAAATAGACGCGGTAAATTACAAACTAAACCTGCAGTTGCCATAGTGACGATGTAAAACGGAAGCATCTGAACAGATCGTTGAGCACATGTACTTACGTATGTACCTACGAACATTTCAGATGAACTGTGGACCTGCAGATTTTTATTCATGGCCAAGTATAGAAACAAAACAATTCCTAGTCGTCCCTAGTCGTCCCTAGTCGTCCCCAGTCGTCCCCAGTCGTCCCCAGTCGTCCCCAGTCGTCCCCAGTCGTCCCCAGTCGTCCCCAGTCGTCCCCAGTCGTCCCCAGTCGTCCCCAGTCGTCCCCAGTCGTCCCCAGTCGTCCCCAGTCGTCCCCAGTCGTCCCCAGTCGTCCCCAGTCGTCCCCAGTCGTCCCCAGTCGTCCCCAGTCGTCCCCAGTCGTCCCCAGTCGTCCCCAGTCCTCCCCAGTCCTCCCCAGTCCTCCCCAGTCCTCCCCAGTCCTCCCCAGTCGTCCCCAGTCGTCCCCAGTCGTCCCCAGTCGTCCCCAGTCGTCCCCAGTCGTCCCCAGTCGTCCCCAGTCGTCCCCAGTCGTCCCCAGTCGTCCCCAGTCGTCCCCAGTCGTCCCCAGTCGTCCCCAGTCGTCCCCAGTCGTCCCCAGTCGTCCCCAGTCGTCCCCAGTCGTCCCCAGTCGTCCCCAGTCGTCCCCAGTCGTCCCCAGTCGTCCCCAGTCGTCCCCAGTCGTCCCCAGTCGTCCCCAGTCGTCCCCAGTCGTCCCCAGTCGTCCCCAGTCGTCCCCAGTCGTCCCCAGTCGTCCCCAGTCGTCCCCAGTCGTCCCCAGTCGTCCCCAGTCGTCCCCAGTCGTCCCCAGTCGTCCCCAGTCGTCCCCAGTCCTCCCCAGTCCTCCCCAGTCCTCCCCAGTCCTCCCCAGTCCTCACTAGTCCTCACTAGTCCTCCCCAGTCATCCCCAGTCATCCCCAGTCATCCCCAGTCATCCCTAGTACTCCAAAACTTGTTCCTTTTGGAGGATTGAGGAGGTAGGTTTTAGGGCACTCACCTTAAGTTCCACAGACTCTGTAGGATACACGGCAGGCCACTGGCCAGGTTCATCGTAATACAGGATCAAGTTCTGAGTGGCAAAAGACTGCAGTAACGGAGCAAAAAAAAAAGACTCGATGAGTACAACCTACGAGCATAGATTATAAAGTATAAATTCATATACTACAGGTATTTTGCTATTTGTGTTTTCCGAATGAAGGGCAATTCAATTAGGGTTGTGCATTTACGGGTAATATAGGTACCGGCTACCCGTTATAAATACAAAAACGGGTATCCGGATATCTGTCAAAGAAACCCAATTTCCAATTTTGAAAGTTGCTGCTCAGTTGTATTGACACAGAATTGTAAAAGAACCAAACAACACTGAGGAACTAGGAATACAATTCATGAGTTACCGCAATTTAGGTTAGGCATTTTTATTATCATTATTAACCAGTTCGCGCCGGAGGACATACACACAAAGTTTTTTTTCCAGATCCAAAACGGATGACGCATAAAACACGTCACGAGCGAGGCCTGAAATGTCTGTCAGAAGCGAGCAAGGCTGGAAATGCGTGGGTGTGCTTCCCAGTACCATCGGCCTGAACCCCCACCCCCCCATCCCCCCCCCCTCGGATCGAGTTTCGTTAAAAATAATTCTGCGCCTAGGCTCGGTAATGTTAAAATAATCCCCGCGCGAACTGGTTAATTGTCTTGGGAAAATACACATTGATGGTATTTTTTACACTGTTCATGCACGATGGTACATCAATACATAACCATCTCAATTTTCTCCCTTTAAATGTCAATGAATTGAAAAGGCCCATTAACAATTGTCTGCAAGTATCCACATACATTACCAGTCTCAAGGTTTCAGACAGTACAGCGTGTGAGACCATTTAATCACTCAATCTAATTATTATGCATTACAGGCTCAAGGATACTGGTGTAGAAATACATGTTCATGTACACCCATTCGCATTTTTGTATCACTGTGGAGACAA
Source organism: Crossaster papposus (assembly GCA_037893245.1). NCBI lineage: Eukaryota > Metazoa > Echinodermata > Asteroidea > Velatida > Solasteridae > Crossaster > Crossaster papposus. Next base: position 35,747 of record JBAIAA010000595.1, read on the forward strand.
TTTCGACCCAATATACCCTATATTATACCCTAACCCAAACACTAACCCTAACCCACATCCTAATCCTAGTTTTTGAGTAATTTAAGTAAAATCCAAAAATCTAATTCGTGAAATTCCCAGTGGAGACCTATTCATCTATAGAAATTTACCCTCCGGAGACGTTTTGTCTCTATTGTACACATTGTGTTCATGTCTCCAGAGGGTACCGTATTTCGCACCACAATGAAAGCAATTTTATCATTTTTTTTGCAACTCATGGAGCCGACTACAATGTAATTAAAGTCGACTTTTAAAATTGTGACATTTACATGTACAACAAATGTAGCCGTTTTTAGTGCAGAAACATTAGTCTCTTTTTTCAGTGTACTGGAACAATAGCAAATTATTAATTGCACATAAGAAAATTTCATAAATAAATGAACATCTATTAAAGATATAATGTGACCTGTCACCACAATATGAGAGTAAAGTCGCACAATGTGATTCGGAGATATGGCCATCCAAAGTGAAAATATGGAGGGGTCAATTTGGAGAATTTGCGCAATTTGGAAATTCCTTTTGTTTTGGTGCAATCAGATGATCAAAAACCTCTTAAATTACGCGATTTTGCGTAGTGTTTGAGTAGTTAGTGTTTGGATTAAAGTCCATCAGTGGTCTAATTAACACAGTAATTAAATATGCAAATTCGGTCTTTGTAACTGTCCCACATTTTCGACATTTTGATATTTTGTTGTTTAAACAATAGTTCATATAACTTGTGTGGAAAGTTTCAAAGAGAAATTATGATTAGAACATAGCCGTTGCTATGCTCAACCAAACCTTACTTGTCCCGTTTGGCAATCTTTTGTGTGTTTTGTTTAGGATGTTTGTAAGTAAGTTTTCTCACAAACACGTTTTGTGAAACCCATGACTTTCTGGAGCGCTGTAAAATGTATTTATTGCAAAACCCCCAAGTGTTACATACCATTGGAAAGCTCTCTTTCTTAAAAATTTGAAAATACCACTATCTAAATTTTAAATTTTTCCGACTTTACTCTCATTATTGTGGCGACAGGTCACATATAACTTCTTGCATCAAATATCAACAACCAGACAGGAATATCAAATATTTCAACACGATGAATAACAAATGTTGCAAACTGAGTTTTTAAGTTGCATACATGTACAGTACTTGTAATTCTATCAGTGATATTGCAGACAACTTACTTTTGATTTTGCCTAAATTGGACCAATTAAATTATACACAATAAGACATGATTTAACATTCATGCGGATACTGCCGAGGATAATAAGACGGCCCATCAAATACCATCTTTTCCGAACCCTTCAGGGTCTAGTCCGTTCATTAAAGGGATCGTATACGTTTGGTAAATGTAATCCACTGTTTGTTTCAATCCTATATAGTTATATATCATAAAACTAACCTGTACAAAATTCATTTCAAAAGGTGCTAGCGATTTTGAGATATTGCCGAAAATCTGGAGTGGTTATGTGACTTATGTCCACGCAGGAAGAATAATCTGCATTGAAAAACAGTCTGAGAAACGTCACTGCAGTATAACGCTTCTCAGATTCAAATTTTTGCGGATAAAAAGTGATATCTTTTTCCATTACCGCAGTACTTCGAAGTGAAAAGTTTCTAAAAATGCATTATACTATCCAAAGCTGCTGTACTTCTTACCAGGTAAGTTTGTTTTGCCATTAATTTTTTGGAGTAATTACCAAACGTATACGATCCCTTTAAGTCAAAGGGTTTTGGCGATTTGGACTAAACCCTTCAGGCAGGATTAATTCCACCTGGCTCGATCGCCGCGCTCTGGATCACCACAAAGGAAACAATTTGACAAGGCACTAATATTCTAGTAGGCGAACGAACAAATAAATAAATAAATAGATAAATAAATAAATAAATGACTGCCATGACTCGACAGTCGACATACCTTGGGATATTCCACTTCGAATCGAAGTCTCCCAACATCTGACAGAAAACAAAAGCGCGCTAGAAATATCCAGTTCTGTGAATTGAAGAACAAATAAAATAGCATAAATTCAAGAAAGTGTAAAAAAAGAAAGAAAAGTAAAACAGGGAAAGGTGTTTTAACAACTAAAACAAATGTGGCTTGTTTTTTTTCAACAAAAGTTGACCATCGCAAACGAGTTGTCAACCAAATATTTGTCAAACGTTACTTCCAAGAAATTTCAACCAGACATGAATTCTCTGGAAAGTGTAATAATTATTTGCCATTTTTAAGCTAACTTTCAACTACAATGTCATTTGCTTTTGCTCTTAATTTTTTGAAAAGAAGTTTCTAACAAATATTGTAACAATTTAGAGCAACCCAGTTCTACACACACAAATATGGAAGGCGATTTAGGCGATTCGAAGGTATTTTGTTTACTTTCGTGGATTTTTGGCAACATTTTTTATCTGCATTGTAAGAAATTTAGCATCCTATATTTTATTCTCGGTGGGGCACCAGTACGACCAGTTAAATCCAAAATTCGTAAAAAGAGAAGTTCTAAGGCCCTCAGTGGGTATAGCAATAGCATGGGTCAAGCCTTCTGGGGCTAATTTCATAAAACATGTAAAACACACAAATGTGCTTAGCACAAAAAAGTCTTGCTCAGTAAAAAAACAGGTTATCGGTCCAAACTACATGTGTATTTTCATTCAAAGCAAAAAAAGAACTGAATACCAGTCACAAACAATAAACATCAACTGAAATTTTGGTTTGTAACCCTGTTTTTTCCAAGGAAGAATTTTCATGCTAAGCAAATGTTTGTGCTTATACAAAATACAAGTTACAAGTCAACAATACACCGTACGTTTTATGAAATTGGCCCAATTTTTATTACGACGATATCCAAACTCACATCGACCGATTCCACTTCACCCTCTATGTACAATCCACCAGCAAACGGCACAGAAATCACAACCAGAACCGTCACTAAACACCACCAAACAATATAGGGCCGTTTTCTCCAAGCATTATCGGCCATTTTTGTCTGCGTCAGTTCATATTTCCATATTTAAGGACGGAATTAAAAACATCTTCACACAAACGGCACACAAAAATTCTATGCTAACACTTTCGCTGGTGTCCACCATATAACTCAACAGATTAATAGCACGTGGCCGACTACCACTCATACACTGCCGCATAGTTTACCATCGCCCAGCAACATTCTACACATTGCTCTACAGCAAAGCCGTTTGTGAAACTCCAGCTTCGTCTCCGTGTGGTTAACTTCATGCAGGTTGGCAATAGTGATGGAGCCTTAACTGGGATGTAAAAACGGCCCTTCTGTGTTCATTATGTGTGCGCAGCATATCGGTATCACAAGGGTACATTGCTTTGGATCGGGCATTTTAATGTATACAAATGGATATGGCTGGGTTTATTTTAACATCACCGAGCCGAGGCGTGGGATTATTTTTAACTTTTTAAAACTTGATCCGAGGCGGGTTCAGGCCGATAGTACCGGGAAGCACACCTACGCATTTCCGGCCTTGCTCGCTGCTGACAAACCTTTCCGGCCTTGCTCGTGGCATGTTTATGCATCATCCGTTTTGAAACTGGGGAAAACTTTGCGTTTATATACATCCTCCGGCGCGAACTGGTTAAAATGTAGAATATAAAGATTTACACAACTATATCCCTTTAAATTGCATGGATTTTGTTTAATTTCGTGACAAATAACAGTCCACCATTTTGTAGAACAAAATTGGCCTGCAAAAAATATAAATTAAAAAATTAAAATGTTCGCGATAGGATAACTCAATAATGATCTAGCAAGTTCCAATAGAAGTGGGTCATTCGACACCGAATAACCGCCAAATAACATGCACAATAAAGAAGCAATCAAATAAACAAGTGAAGTTAAACAATAGATGCTGCTCTTGTTCGGTTTTTATTACATTTAAAACCCCACATAAAATACATTTTGCCCATGATAGTACTGATGTTACTGTCAAAAACATCATCTACATGTTATAAATTATAATCTTAGCGAAGACAGTTAATAATTTCCCACCACCAAATAATAAATGGACTAGACTGGTTCCCTATCCACCTTTTTTTGTAAGCCAAGAAATCTGGCATCAAGTCAGAATCTTTTGGTCTGGGAACCAGACTATCAATGGAGACTTATTTGTTTTATGTACATTGTATCTATAAACATGGAAATGTTTCCATACAAAACAAGATAATTCACAATATCAAGTAATATTTGTCATTATTACTTTTAAAAAAAAAAGTTAAAAATTGAAGTGAACAAATTCACAATACTTTTAAAAAAAAATTCACAAAACTCAAAAGGCCGTTGAATAAAAACATTGAATGTGAGATAAATATTTCATCGCTTATTTTGTGTTTTAAAATATTTGTTATATTTAAAAAGTCATTTCATAAGTGTAGACGATTTTTTGTTAATAGGTCAAGATTTGGCAAATGTTATTTCTGGCAAATGTTATTGTGATGGCAATTTTCTGCCCCCCCCCCCCCCCCCCCCCCACCCCCCCCCCCCCACCCCCCCCCCCCCCCCCCCCCAAAGAAAAGAAAAGAAAACCCCACCCCTACACACACAAACTGTTTGTCAATTTCGAAAGACTTACAGCTTAATGGCACATTAGCACACACACAAATACACACAGTCGTGAACCACATAACGACCGAGGATCGATATTGTGTTTTCCTTTGTTCCTTTACTATACCCTAACCCCATTACTTAGCGCTTGCCCCAACGATCGAGGACCGAATTCGGACAAGCAAACCGTCCTTCGAGGATCCTTTGTTCCCTTTGTTCTCTTTTGTGTTTCGATCCTCGATCGTAATACGATACAAGAACATACTTGTTTATCAAAGTTAAAGGTAGTCTACAGCAGTACACCATTTGCAAACATTAAACAAAAAACAAAAATTACTTACTTGACTGTAAGTGAATAACAGTCTCAAGCATCCTGTGAAATCACGACACCCGATGTGATGTGGTTTTCAAAAAAAGTGGAATTTCCTATCAATTTCAAACGATTGCCGGCCGGCAATTCGTCTGAGGGAAGTCAAGGAACCAGACTGCAAGAACAGCCTTTTTCTTGGTTTTTCTAGCTTCTCCGAACACACTATTTTAAACAGGTCAGCATTTTAATATTGACTATAAAATATAAATCCCCTAACCCATTTTCAAAAATTACAGCGAAAGAAAATGGTGTACGGTATACTAACTTTAACTGTACTAATTTTCAAATCTGAATAAATTTAGATAAAATCAGTATGTTTTTTGCTTTCTAAGTTTAATTGACATTTCAGAAATGCAGCAAAATGCTTACAACAGAGCACCGTGTGTGAAACTAGCCATTTTCTTTAATACAGGCAATTTATTGTATTAATTCACAAATTATATTAACAATTTTTTCTTTTTTAAAATCTGCTCAGTGCTCACACACAAACAGTCTTACTTTCATACATACTGTGGACTAGGAAACTCCTTTGTATTCGTGATTTCATGTAGTTAAGAAAATGTTGGCTAAATACTGATTTGTCTCGCTTCCAGAACAAAAATACAACCCCAAATTTTGATTCTGGGCCCCTCAGGTGTTCCCCTTCATTTTTCTACTGATTATCCTAACCCATTTTTCCCCTAAAGCTCTTTTTCAGAGAGGAAATCGATTGTGGACATGTGCAAGTCCACAATCCGTCACCTCTTCCAGCATTCTGTGGACGTTTTTTGTTCGTAGGTCCACAGTACGTATGAAACAGTTCATACACTTATTTAAAAACAAAACAATGGCATTTATTTTCATATGGAAAACCATGGTTAGCTACTAGTGAACCGAGTTGCACACACTTTTGTTTATTTACTTCGAAAAGGGGCATTCTTCATTAACACAAACCACGTCACTTATACAATGTTTCTGTTCCTTGCTCTATGGTATAATTAACCCTAAACTACCCCAAACTCATCAAACTCCAACTGCAGGTTTTGCTGGGTTTTGGCAGGTTTGGCACCAAACCATAACAACTTGTTGTTGGACTTTGTTTGACTCAGTACCAAAGGTCCAGGGAGACCCTGTTGAATTCTGTGAGGTTCAGGACAGAAAGGCATGAGACTTGTAAAAAAATGTTGAAGTTTGGGGAATACACAGGCATTTATTCGTGGGCGACCCACATGGTCACCCACAAGTGCAATTTTCCGAGAAAAATCTGGAAATATCAGGATGTGCTAGCTACCTACAGATGCTGGCCTGAACCTCGTCTCTTAAATTTCTTAAATCCTCCAATTTTAATATAATTTGGCACACACCATATAGATGTTCTAAGGGTTAAAAGCAGAATTCTCTAATTATTCATTTTCACCAACCTACACTTTAAAATATGTTAGGATTAGCTCATACATTTCTGCTACATATTCGTTAAAATTGGCACTTTATTTTTTAAAAACCATTTCGGAAAGACTAGATTTTGAGGTTAACTTCCAATCATTAGTTTCAATCGTTAAGGACGTTTTTAGTTTTAATTGGAAGTTTTCAACTTTTCACACAGTATTTAATAGCTAGGTTGGGGCTGTCTGTTCTTGACACGCGAAACTTGTTCTCGCACTCAAACAGCGGGAACGCGACACAAGAACATTGCACTCGGAACAGGATCACACACTACATGTACCTATCCATCAAAGTTTTGCACGAACGAGATTTAGGTGTCAAGAACAGACCGAACCCAGTCTTTGAGTTGTACAAATAAATAATAGTATGTTCATAAAAAAATGAAAACTCGGACTCGCCTCAAGTCCAATGGCAAAAGACCCCCCCCCCCCCCCCCCCAAAAAAAAAAAAAAAAAAAATACCCTTCAAGACTCGGACCTACTTTAGGAATCCAACGCTTTAAGACTTAGACTCCACTCGACTCACGTGATTCATGATTCGAGACTTGGACTCACAAGACTCGAGCTACAAAACTGGTTGAATTTCAACCTAATCTTGCCTATGCCCCACCGTACCGAAAAATGCAATTTCCAACTTTAAACTACATGTAATTTTATAATACATGTATAAACAGGTAAAATTTATCGCCTTAAAATTTTTACCAAGACATTGGAAATTTACATGTAGTCTTAAAAAAAAAGGGTGAATTAAAAGCAGAAAAATTATCAGCTTTTTGAATGTTCTCCTTTTTTGTCCAACACACTTTATTTTAAGTCATCATTATATTAAAACACACAACCTAATAATAAAAAGGTAGAATATATTTTGTTTTGGCACAATCTCGAACATTGTTTAGTTTGACAGTCTTCCTAATAATTGTATTTTGAGTTGCTTGTAAGCGACACTGACTAGGATAAGTTCTTGAGTTGCAATTTAATTATATAAGACAAAAGGCAAATTACTTTCTCCACCCCCTTCCTCCACCCCCTTCCTCCACCCCCTTCCTCCACCCCCTCCACCCCCCCCCCCCCCCCCCACCTCTCTCTCTCCCCCCACCCACCCATCCAGTCTTATTTCCTAGTTTTCGTGTTCGCAAAAGTTGAACACATTTCAACTACTGCGATTTTTTGCAGCGAATGATTTGTGACGCCAAAATCGTATCGCTTTCGCTTTCGCTTTCGCTTTTGCTTTCGCAAGAGGTTTCGCGAGAGGTTTCGCGCGAGTTATGAACCGGCCTTTATAATGAATAACAACCCTAAAATAAAAAACCTGGGGGGAGGGGTGGTATAAGGCCTATGGTAATACATCTTATTCTTGAAAGAATGGCGGCGGTGAAAACAGCCTGCTCATTTGTACTTTTGTCTACTCGGCCACTAGCAAATCTCGGCAAGTTTGTTTTTCTCCACGTGTGCGCGCTGTCGGTTGTTCATTGTGAGGTAAACTGTCGCCGTGGCCACGAGTGGACGGACCAATCAAACTCCTCCGTGAGCCGGGTTTGTTGATTCCGCTGGCCGCGCTTAATAGAAGGCCGCTCGGCACTGGCTGGGTAAAAGGGTGGTCAGGCGCCTCGTCCAATAAGCAGGAAGGTTTTAGACTAGATTGAATTGCCTCGGAGTCTAGGCGTCTTGTCGCGTAGCTCCCGACGGCGCTTTCAGAAAGCAGTCCGGAAGTTGAGGTTTCAGGCGAAAGAGGTTTCTCCGAGTCTACACCGACCAGGGAGGGTAGGCAACCGTTTGAACCGACCAATGGCGACTTGTGAGACATGCTCCCTGTCGCGGGGATTGGTCTCCAGGCATCTGCACTTGGCTGGGTCTGTATCTCTCGGCGTTTGGAAAAGGGCAAGGCACGCTTGGAAGGCACCTCTTTATTAAGTGGTTCCACCCTCGAGTTTCGAAGCGCCGACTGGCGGTCATGCGAGAGAGCTTTGTTATATTGCACTTGGGATTTCCGACATTTGGGACAGTTCGTCCGTATAGAATCGGACTCGGCGTTCCGTGTCACATTGGGATTTCTAGTTTGGGAACCTCCGCGGTGAGCCTCGGGAGGAACCTCGCAAGAGCAACAAGTCACTTGAGGCGCCCTTCTTTCTCCCTGCTCGGGCCAACACGCACGAGGCGTTCCGTGCCCACTCTCCCCTTCCCCAGTTTCCCGACGGCTTTGCCAAAGCCTCCCGTCGCTGCCATTAGCCCACAGAGCATTTCTGACTCCGAGGTTCGCTTGTGCCTTGCCGTCGCTTCCCGCGTTCCCTCTGCTTTCGAGAACCTCATCGCTATCTCCCACATCGCCATCTCCCACAGACGGCCTTTCCGTGAGGTTTCTGCCGTGCCCCGAGCGACTCGCCGAGAAAACGCAGACCTCGCCCAGTGTATCCAGCTGATATTCGTCCAGGAGCCGCGTTCTCTCCTCGCCGCGAGGTCCTCCCTCGAGATCCTCACTGTCACTCCCGCTTTCCTTTTTGTCTTTGTCCTTGTCCTCGGAATTGCAGCAGGCTTGCTCCACAGTGTAGTAGATGGCCATGAGAGTGAACACGCCACTCATGTAGAGGAGAACCTGACAACAAGAAATGAACATCATTTAAACCCTCCTGCTATTTAAACCAGCGTGGCAACTCCTAGGGATTTCTCCTAAGATCTTGGGTTTTTTGGAATTCTGTGATAGGAATTACGAAACCTGATTCGCCTAGAAAAAACTTGTAGTTAGTGCTACAAGAAGCGACAGGCAGCTCAATAGATGGAGCTCCTTAACCCTAACCCTGCCAGATCCAGCACAGTCCATCTGTGGTGACTGCTTGACCTTGCTGGACTCTGCACACAAGTCAATGTGACAAAGTATGCAATCTGTTGCGTCTGGCAGGGTTTCTAGCCAAAATACCCTGGAGGGTTAGGGTTAATTAAAAGCAAATGACCTCATCATTTGAGAGTTGTGCTACCAACTTGTGTTTGATTCATCAATTGCTTTTAAAACAGTTTAGCGTCCATTTTATTTAAACATTTTTTTTGAAGGCTTTTTTTAGTTTTTGCCCGGTTCTCAAAATCTACGCGCAAAGACTGGAATTGTCGCTATAGTAAACTGGAATCAGAGAATCAATTTCCCACAAAAGTTGAATCGCGATTCTAATTCCGAGTTTGGAATCGACTTTATCATAAAATTGCCCAAGTCAAAGTGTGTGAAATTTGTTGTAGCTGGAGTTAGCCCCCGAGACTGCTTAATGTCCTACGGCGTACTTCTTACCTCCATCACGCGGGACGACAAGAGAGTCTCCTCATCATAGCCAGTGTTCCAGTAATAGGAGCAAGGCTCAGACAGGTTAGCATCTAGGAAGATGCCACTCATGGCTTCAGAGACCAGACTGCCAACAAACAAACAAACAAACAAACAAACAAGGCATAATGGGAGATGTGTGAAGCATTCTAGCAAAACGAGACAAAACAGGTCACAGTTGAGAAAATTGCAAAATACTAAATAATGGGCGACTTTTTTTTAATGTTCAGATTTATTGATATTTGTAACCTTTGACATGCCTACTAACTATATTTTGTGAAGTAATAGTATAAAAGTAGTGGAATAAAAGTGTTTTTATGGAAAAGAAATTTGTATTTTTAAGTTGGTATTTTTACAAAACTAAAAACTAAAAACTCAAAACTTCAAAGGCCTGAATTTGTAGGCGGTAATATTAATATACAAATACAGCATGGTTTGAAGGGAAGAGTGGGAATTACTGGTCCCGAGGTGTAGGTCAGCTCGACTACTTCCCAGCGCGAAGCGGAGGAGGTAGTAGAGCTGACCTACACCGAGTAATTTCCACTATTTTACAGAAAAAAAAGCATGCTGTATTTGTTTTACTACACCTTATAAATATTCACTGCCTGGTCAATAACAGCCAATCAAAGATTTTGCATCTTTATTCAGCACGAGATATTCAAGTTCTTCGTCAGACAATGACGGAAATGACTGGTTCCGTAAAGATTACATGCCACAGACTACATGTCTACGAGCCGGGTTCCAGAGGGAATTTTTTGGTGCTACCAGAAAAGACTACCGCACGACAGCGAGCTGGATACTCACCGGGATGACGTCACCTGGTAGCGGATCATTTTTACTTCCCGGACGCGCGGCGGAATCGGCCAATGACGCGCTCCTATTTGCTCATGATTATTTATGAGGTGTACCCTCAAACCAAGTTATTGTATATTATTAACTGTACACTCACGTTTTTCTCTTCTGTATATCTTCCCGATTCATGTTGGACCCGTACAACGTCAGCTTCCAAGACTGCAGCTGGCCTTTGCGGACCTTCACGTTGTTGGGGTCTGGGGGCAAAATAAAACGATCAGTATCATTTGTGACCCAATCTACAAAAGAAAGGTTTTGTGTCACACACAAAAGGGGATCATGTCGCACAAAAACAGGTATATTCCGCACACAAAAACGGGTAAATGTCGCACAAAAACGGGTATATGTCGTACAAAAAACGGGTATATGTCGTACAAAAAACGGGTATATGTCGTACAAAAAACGGGTATATGTCGCACAAAAACAGGTATATGTCGTACAAAAAAGGGGGGAAAAGGCGCACACAAAAACGGGTATATGTCGCACAAAAAAGGGGTATATGTCGCACAAAAAACGGGTATATGTCGCACAAAAAAGGGTATATGTTGCGCAAAAAAAGAAAAGAAAGGATATCATGTCGCACAAAAAATGTGTATATCTTGAACAAAAAAGGTATATGTCGCATAACTGCCAAAATATTAGGAAATAGCCTACTAGATTATGCACCGCGTACATTTTTGGCCGGTGAGCTATTACTGCTGAGCAAAAGCTGTGTGCTTAGCCAGGAACTTACAGTTATCTGTTATGACCAGCTTCCATTCGCCCACGGGGTTCTCTCCCCAGCACCTCACCGTGGAGAAAGTCCAGCTCTTCAGACCTTCGGACGAACTGAGGACAAACCAGGAAATAACAAGAAGTTTGAACTGGCACTCAAAAGCATGGTATATCGACTGGCAATGAGGTCACTAGTGTGGGACTATCGACTGGCGATGAGGTCACTAGTGTGGGACTATCGACTGGCGATGAGGTCACTAGTGCGGGACTATCGACTGGCGGGGAGGTCACTAGTGCATGACTATCGACTGGCAATGAGGTCACTAGTGCGGGACTATCGACTGGCGGGGAGGTCACTAGTGCATGACTATCGACTGGCAATGAGTCTAATTGTGATCGTATTGTGTCCGTTTCTCTTTCTGTTAATTTGTGTGGTTGTGTGTTAAGCGCTTTGTTCTTTGTAAGGCGCTATATAAATGCTTTGTATTATTATGAGGTCACTAGTGTGCGACTTTCGACTAGTGGTGAGGTCACTGGTGCATGACTACCGACTGGCGTTGAGGTCACTGGTGCGCGACTATTAACTGGCAGTGTGGTCACCAGTGCGCGACTATACACCTTGGGGGATAGCGAGGAAGCACACAAAAAATTAAACTGCAATTTTTATGGAGCTCAATAAATAATTTTGTTTAGATCTCCAATCAAATAAATGTTGGGCACACATGAACGTACCCATTATGAGGCCGTAATATTTGTCCACTGCATGAAATGAACAACGCATGCGTGCGAGGTATCCACCAGCTCCTCGAGCAGGGTCTGTGGTGGCTGACCCAGGTGAGCCCAGAGTATGACCTCAAAGCTAATCGAATAATTAACCTGTGTCGACTCGGGCAAGCCAAAGCACTCGTTCCCTACAACTTGGTTGCAAGTTCATGCAAGATGCAAGACCAATCAGTCAGGATATGACTTGATATGACAAGTGTCTCCCGATAACCCGAAGACCCCCAAGACTTACTCGTCCTTCTTCCGTCGGGCGCCGATCACCGACTCGGTTCCGCTAGGGCAGATGAGATGCACCTCCAGCAAGCCACGCTTAGCGTGGGTCAGAGAGACCATCACCAGGACGTGCTCTAAGCTTCGTAGCTCATTCCTCTCCGCTGTGTGGTTAGAAACTGCAGGCAAAAAGATACAAACAGGACAAATCCCTTCATTTAGCTATCTATCTATCTATCTATCTATCTACTTAAAGTCCCTTTGTCCCCGAATACTCAAGGGTTGGACTTCATAAGATCATGTCTTCTTGGACAGATACACGTAGCTTCTCTCCACTCCAGGCCTGCTCCACTCTACTAGGTTCAACGCAAGGTTGTCAAAGTTTAGGTCGTTGTTGGTGTTATCGCTCGACCTTTTCTTTAGACAACAACGCAAGTGTCCAAAGGGCGTCTCCGACGAACAAACTCATCAAGAGCAGACAGGTTATCATTCATAAATACTGGAGACAGTTTACCCATTCCTCTTAGTCGAGAGCCCGTCATATGGCCAGTCTTAAATCGATACAAAAGACATGGCTGGGAAAGAATTCTATACAGAGTAAACAAGCACGTGTTTGGAACATTTTCCACATTGCACAACGCGTGCTTGATCGCGTAAAATAAGCTGTTGCAGTTTTTCCTAACAAACACGGTTGTCTTTGAGAGAAATCCAGGTCGTTTTGTAAACCCTAATTTATGCCCCGTCCTCCAGCTCCATCACCAGTGCCAAGCTGCACGAACGTTGCAAAAAACGAAGTGACGAAGGCTGGGGTTTGGAAAGTAACCCCCTTGTGATGTCACGTAAAGACAATAGTTCTACTGGCTCTTAATCGGCCAGTAGCTGTCGACAGATTAGTCTATAGAATTCATCAGAATCCTTTGGTCTGACAAACAGACTATGGACAGCTTCGCCAGCAACACGTCCTCTCGGATTACTCACCTGTCTGTGTGACCGTCACCGTCTTCCCCCCGTAGATGGGTGCGTTCTCCGTCATGACGAGCCCCTCCACGGACGTCAGCCAAGAAACCGTGTGCCAGGCTTTGGCCGCGTTGACCAGACGCCAGGCACTCATCAGGCCAAAGCCGTGCTTGTGGGAGTGGTGGAAGCCGCCAGCGTTGGTGATCCAGACCGCGTTCTTCTGGTCAATCTGTGAGAAAACAAAGCACGAATTGTGTGCAGGAGCCGCGTCGTTGTGTATTGGTCTTGTTCAAATGCCCAACAATACCGCAGAAGATTCTCTCTAGCATGTTCATTACATAATGTTCGGAAGGAACTGTTTGACGACAACCAAAACGACACCGTCGTGTGGCTTTGGTAGTCATTTTGAATGCTCTCTTTAACCAGTTCGCACTAGATGACGTATATAAACGCAAAGTTTTCCCCAGATTCAAAACGAATCGTGCATTAAACACGTCACAAGCAAGGCCGGAAATGTCTGTCAGCAGCGAGCAAGGCCGGAAATGCTTGGGTGTGCTTCCCGGTACTATCGGCCGGAACACGCCTCGGATTGAGTTTCGTTAAAAATAATCACACAGGATGTAACCCAGTGATGTTAAAATAATCCCGGCGCGAACTGGTTAAGTGCTTACCGAGAAGTTCCCGGATGGCGAATTGGGAACAAGAAGTAGAAAAAGAAGAATAAGAACAATGCTAACTGCTTATAGGGCCGCCATCTGCAACGAGGCTCAAAAGACGGATGTTGATACAATAGAATTTTGCCATAACGGATGCAATGGGTCAGAAAACTTCTGAGTATTATCCAGAGAAAATTTCTGCACAGTACCGGCAGTTAATGATAATACACAAGATAAGGCCGATTAATGAACGGCAAAAAAATTAGGGTAAAACCTTTCTTAGTTTTTTTTTTTTTAAGACCCAGTGTAAGGTAGTTTTAATATTTAGAAGACAATGAGAAGAAGGTACAGTTTTAGAGGTGGGAGAAAAACCCCAGAAGATTAACCTGGAGAAAACCGACAGAGTCAGGCAGGGACTAAAAACCCAATCCACATATTGGCCCAGGCCGGAATCGAACCCGGGTCACAATGGTGGAAGGCGAGGAAAAGACCGCTACGCCAACCTGACTCCCCTGAATTTGTGTTGAGGTTGGTTTCTTTGACGGTTATACGGATACCCGTCTTTTTTTTCAATCGGGTACCCGGTTTTCTTACTACACGTAAATGCACACCCCTAGCCTGCATTCGACTGGTACCTTGACTGCTGTGTAGATGATGATGTGCTGGATATCCCTCCAAGTCAAGCAGGGTTTAGCCTGTAACATCAGCGCTATCATACCCGCAGCTAACGGTGCTGCAGCCGAGGTCCCCGTGTGGCTGGACGTGCAGCCCGTACCCTTGGCTAACGTCCAGTCGGTCGTTACCTGGATTTCAATGTTAAAGGTAGTATACACCATTGGTAATTGCTTGAATTATGATTAAGGGGTAAATTTGGGGGGTTGTATTTTATAGTATATATAGTTTAACTGACTTGTCCGAAGTTTTACAATTATGGATGCCGAGAAAAGCAAGAAAAACAGCGTTTGTTTTCACCCGGCGTCGAGCAGTTATTCTTATGTTATCTTTGTTTTTTCGCGATCGCCAGGCAGCGATTGCGAATTTTTGTTCATAAAATTATATTTTTTGAAATAATTACAGGATATCTAGCGCAATAATTTTGCTGGATGCCTAGAATCATTTTTTTTTTTTAAATGAGTAAGATATTTCTTAATAATTCGGTAAAAAATATTTTAGATATCTGCAAATGGTGAATCCTACCTTTATTAAGCAACATAGACCATTTGTGACCCATTCCAACGAAACCCGGACAAAGTCGCACATTGTGTTTTATTACAATTTACTCGTGAAGTCATTTCGAAGTGGAATTTACCAATTTGAGGTTTTGTTATTTTTCTGAATCACGAACTATTAATCTACAATCTTCTAAAATTTGAACATAATCCGTCACCCAGAAGTGTGTTTTTTGTTGATTTTGAGAAACAATTGTGTATAGAAATAATAGGCTTTTCTGAAGCTGTTGATCTCATAATTAGGTTGTTAGGGTGTTATCACTAATTCCTTCCACCAGGGGAGATAGGGTAAGGGTACATATGTAAATGATACATCATTCTAAAGCCGAGAACCTAGAGAATTTCAAAAAGGCAAAATCTAAAAAAAATAAAAGACTAATTAAGCTTCCTACAGAGTGACTACATGCGCTCTATAAGTACGCATCATTGCCGTCATTAGTATTGACATTCCAAGAAACGGACTTACGATGTTGCGTTTGTTAGCCGCGCCACTGCTAAAGGTTACCGCCAGCATGGAAGCACATTGCTCAGCGTAATACGGCATCTGGCCAGATTCATCCACAGCACCTAAAAAAAGAAATAGGTAAAAAACGAGTCCGATTTTCATACAGTCCGACAACACAAGCATTAACCCTAACTACCCCGAACCCATCAAACTCCAACTGCAGCTTTCGCTATGTTTTGGCAGGTTTGGTACCAAACCGTAACAACTTGTTGTTAGACTTTGTTTGACTCAGTACCAAAGGCCCAGGGAGACCCTGTTGAATTCTGTGAGGTTCAGGACAGAAAGGCATGAGACTTGTCAAAATGTTAGAAATTTTGAGAATGCACAGGCATTTATACGCGAGTGACCCACATTGTCACGGCACAGTTCCTGGTCAACTGTATGTGTATACACTTACACCTTGTATGTGTGTCCCCACTAAAACACATAATACCACTGGCCAGTTATCACTGTTCCAAGTCAATTAAACTTCAACTGTTGGAGTTTGGCAGGTTTAGTACTGTTAGGTTCAGTACAGTGTACCAACAATTACTGAACATGTGTGAGCTGTTGAAGTTTGTTAGGTTTGGTATGCTTCCTGGTGCGAGAGCCTAGGGGGTTGGGGTTAATGGAGGCTAGATTCCTTCTAAAAGTTGACAAATTTTAGTTTGTGGCTGACCTATGGTCACTGTGTACATGGAGTTTGCGTAGCCGTCATAGTTGCAGTTATCCTCGTTGCGTCCACCGTTGCCGCTGGCAACCACAAAGATGCTGCCGAGACCTCGGCGCCCGGCCGTCACGCCGTGCTTCAGAGCTGCCTGAAGGAACAAATTAACAAAAAAACAAAAGCATATTGAATTGGATACCCAAAAAAGTAGCACAGGAGAACAAAAATTACATTAGGTGGCAGAAGCGGGATTTGAATCTGCGACCTCCTTAACACTGTACCGGCACTTAGGGCCATCAAATATTCGTCGTCTATGCATCTTCGTTCTGGCAAGACAAACAACTACTGTTTACTGAGGAAAACTGACTGCATTTGAATAAATTGTTTAAGAGGCAGGAGCGGGATTTGAACCTGCGACCTCTGGAACACTGTTCCGGCACTTAGGGCCATCAAACATTTGTCATCTGTGCATCGTCTTTCTGAACTTCGTTCTGGCAAGACAAATCATTACTGTTTACTGAGAAAAACTGACTGCATTTGAATAAATTGTTTAGGTGGCAGGAGCGGGATTTGAACCTGCGACCTCTGAAACACTGTACCGGCACTTAGGGCCATCAAATATTCGTCGTCTATGCATCGTCTTTCTGAACTTCGTTCTGGCAAGACGAACAACTACTGTTTACTGAGGAAAACTGACTAATTTGAATAAATTATTTAAGTGGCAGGAGCGGGATTTGAACTTGCGACCTCTGAAACACTGTACCGGCACTTAGGGCCATCAAATATTCGTCGTCTATGCATCGTCTTTCTGAACTTCGTTCTGGCAAGACAAACAACTACTGTTTACTGAGGAAAACTGACTACATTTGAATAAATTGTTTAAGTGGCAGGAGCGGGATTTTAACCCGCGACCTCTGGAACACTGTACCGGCACTTAGGGCCATCAAATATTTGACGGTTTACTGACCTGTGCCAAGGGGTGGGGACCATCTACTGTCTTGCCGTCATCATCCGGACCCCAACTACAGAGAATAACAGAGTGAGATCACACTTTGATGAGACGATCCCTACAAACCCACATATTTAATTACATACAGTTCATGTCAAAAATGGCTGCAGATTCAGTCGCGTGAGGCCAAACAAAATAAATGGCACTACTAGTTTTGTGGCACTACTAGTTTTGTGGCACTACTAGTTTTGTGGCACTACTAGTTTTGTGGCACTACTAGTTTTGTGGCACTACTAGTTTTGTGGCACTACTAGTTTTGTGGCACTACTAGTTTTGTGGCACTACTAGTTTTGTGGCTCTACTAGTTTTGTGGCACTACTAGTTTTGTGGCTCTACTAGTTTTGTGGCTCTACTAGTTTTGTGGCACTACTAGTTTTGTGGCTCTACTAGTTTTGTGGCACTACTAGTTTTGTGGCACTACTAGTTTTGTGGCACTACTAGTTTTGTGGCACTACTAGTTTTGTGGCACTACTAGTTTTGTGGCACTACTAGTTTTGTTGCTCTACTAGTTTTGTGGCACTACTAGTTTTGTGGCGCTACTAGTTTTGTGGCGCTACTAGTTTTGTGGCCTTACTAGTTTTGTTGCGTTACTAGTTTTGTTGCGTTACTAGTTTTGTTGCAACAGGTCCACATACACAATTCTGATAAAATGTCGATCACGTCAACTCAGACTTAATTTGTGCGCTGTAGGGAGATGAGAATTTTAATATTGGATTCTGTCTTCTGCGGTAATAAAAAATGTCTAGTTAGTGAAAGCGGTTAGCAATAACCAGCCAACCAACTTTATGAATATGATATACCGGTACATTTATGCATTTCTTAAACTTCATGAATATTCAATGATCTCTGCATGTCCCCGCCTCCCTGCCCATACCTGCAGCTGTAGATGTCATTAATATGCATGTTCTTGTTGAAGGCGGTGGCCTCTAGGCTGTCTGTCATTGGTCCATCCAAGAGACGAATACCTGAATAAATAAACAGTAATCTTTACAGTCACTTAAAGGTAGTATACACCATTTGCAGATATCAAAAATATTTACTACCGAATTATTAAGAAATATCTTACTCATTTGAAAGTAAATGTAGATTCTAGGCATCCAGCAAAATGATTGCACTAGATATCCTGTAATTCTTCCGAAAAATAGAATTTTATAGTGAACAATTTGAGATCGCCGCCGGGACGGTGATCGCGAAAAAATAAAGATAACATAAGAATAACTGCTTGACGCCGGTTGAAAAAACCCGCTGTTTTTCGTGCTTTTCTCGGCATCCATGAATGTAAAACTTCGGTCAGCTCAGTTAAACGATATTTACTATAAAATACAACCCCCAAAATCTACTCATTCATGACAATGACTGACGGCGATCGCGAATTTTTCTTTATAAATTTTGTTTTTTAGAATAATTACAGGATATCTAGCGCAATCATTTTGATGGATGCCTAGAATCATTATTTACTTTCAAATAAGTAAGATATTTTTTGTAATAATTCGGTAGTAAATATTTTCGATATCTGCAAATGGTGTATTGTACCTTTAAATCCTCCAAAATCAATATGATATCGCACACACCCTGGGGAGTTAGGGTTAATGGCATGGCGGAATGATTCAACATACCGGTAGACTGATATAGACAATGACTGATCCACTATGTGTACAGTAGCCAGCTACATGTATAAGTCACACATACACAGTATACACAGTACAGTACATTAGATCAAAATGCAAATTGAGTCCTTCCTCTGAATATGTACATGTATGCATGTACATGTACATGTAAATTAGGCATAAACAAAAAAATGTTATGTTGGCGTAACCCGACCGACCCTAAAAATACGGCCGACCCTGGATATTTTTTTTCAAGGGACGAAATTTAATGATTAAAATCTATATTTAGTTATAAATACGTTTGAAACCATTTCTGACCGTTTCTCATTGTTGTGAATGTGGATTGTGAAAATATTGAACCTGGACACGCTATCGTGTATCACTACCGGCTTAAACAATTAGAAAACCTATCATTTTCATTGCTGGGAGGAAAAAAAAAAAAAAAAAAAAAAAAAATCCCTACCTACCTACCCTATTTTTTGGGGGCCGTTACGCCAACATAACATTTTTTTTTGTATGCCTAAGTATACAGTACATGTACATGTACTATCATTAGGGTATAGTGCAACATGTCGTGTATCGTATTCATATCCAGGGGGTTCTGGCAAAATGAGACGGAACTGGGCAGAGGTTGAAATGAGGATTCTCGGGTATTAGAACAGAGGATTAAATTATCTTTATAATACTGTCTGTTAAGCTTCAATCGGACGTTCCGTTAACAAGTTATGGCTGTTTAAAGTTTGCAGTGTAAAGTTTGAAGTTTATCAACATGTCGCACAAGTAAAATGTTGAGAAAAAAGACCTTTAAAGTTTCGCGTTTCTTCACACGTGATATATGGAAAAATGTCAATTGTTTTTCCTGAAAAACACTTTCTTATATACTATTTCTTACCGAAATATAGTTAGGAGGCAACCAAAGATTACAAATATCAATAAACCTGAAATAAAAACTGAGTTATGGGGAAAATTCTTTGTTTGAAAAAAAAAATGACCGATTTGTGGGGACATTTTGTGTCCCCACAACATTTAGGGTCTCCAGTAAAGGAATCTAGTGGTAGAAAATTTTAGGTTGAAAGAATTTTCAGAGTTTGACTTTGAGTTTAAAGAGATTTTCCTTTAGGCATGCCAACCCTGTGGAATGTCCCTATAACATCATGTACTAAAAGAATTTGTGGACATGTGTAGTCACTTTATAGAACATGTGTAGTCACTTAAATAAGGGGGAGATGT
The DNA here is from genome assembly GCA_037893245.1 of Crossaster papposus. Taxonomy (NCBI): domain Eukaryota; kingdom Metazoa; phylum Echinodermata; class Asteroidea; order Velatida; family Solasteridae; genus Crossaster; species Crossaster papposus. Next base: position 55,824 of record JBAIAA010000595.1, read on the forward strand.
ACTTGTATGCCCTACAACTTGTGTATCTTTGAAGAATACCTACATGTACAGGGCTTCTATTAATAGCACACTTATTATATGCAGTTTTGCATGTACGTGACCTGTTCCAACGAAACCCGGACAAAATCGCACAATGTGTTTCATTACAATGTAACTCATAAAGTTATTTTGGGAGGATTTTACCATTTTGTGGTTGAGTTTTTCTGAATCACTAACTATTAATGTAAAATCTCCCCAAATTTCAACATACATCCGTCAGCCAGAAGGAACTTTTCGTCGATTTTGTAAAGAACAATTGTGTATAGATTATTAAAATAATACGATTTTCTGAAGTTCAAAGCTGTGTATCCCATAATTAGGTTGTTAGGGTTTTATCACTAAATCCTTCCCCCAGGGGAGATAGGGTGGGGGTTCTATAAATGTAAATGATACACCCATTTAAAGCTGAGAACCTAGAAAATATGAAAAAAAGCTCAATCTAAAAACAATTGTCATTTTTGTCCAGGTTTCGTTGGAGCAGGTGATGTACTTTATAGACAATGTGCCCTCTGACATCATAAAATAGATGTAAACAGAGGGCACATCATCTATTGACAAGGCAAAGTGTTCCTGTGTAGAAACTCGCTGGCCTACATGCTCTTACCTTGGATCGAGACACAAAAGAGAATGAAAGATATTTACAGGGACAGAGAATCCTCAAAGGACAGTTTCTTTGTCAGAATTTGTCCTCTGTGGTGAATTGGGTTAGGTTACAATACAAATACAATGTAAAGGAACACAAAGGGCTATCCTTGATCATTGTGTGATTCACAACTCAATGTCACATGTGTATTAACAAACATGATGGTTTAATTGCCTTATGGGTCTAACCATGGAGGAATAAGGTTCCTTCTTATTCCTCCATGATCTAACTATAGAAAAAGCAATCTCTATAGTCTAGTGAGTGAGTTTTTAGGGTTTAACGCCGTACCAGCATCAATGGCCATATTCACGGCGGGAACAAATTTCATTCAACAATTTTTTATTTCATTCAACAATTAATGTGAAGAAGTTACAGTTTTAGAGGTGGGAGGAAAACCCCAGAAGAATTTCCTGGGGGAAAACCCCCGGAGTCAGGCAGGGACTGAAAACCCAATCCACATATTGGCCCAGGCCGGATTCGAACCCGGGTCATAGTGGTGGAAGGCGAGGAAAGAACCGCTACACCAACCCGACTCCCCTCTATAGTCTAACCAGCATAGGGGGAAGTGTGGCGTTATTTAGGTGTCCAAGTTTAAGTTAACCCTGACCTGTGTAATTTCCTATGCAAGTGTCATTGAAATTGATTTCAAACCTATGTATTTTGTTTGGCAGACATTTTTTCTTAGAGATAGAAGACGTCAAAGAATGTCTCCTGAATTAATGAAAAAATTTACGTAACAGAGACACAGAAAAACCTGGAGCCCTAATTTATGGACCGGCCCTTATTTTAAAAAGGTTTAAAGCCCAACTAATGTTGAAGGTAAAATCCATGAAATATGGTATTCAAAAATCACTAGGACGTAGAAACAAAAGGTTGGTTCATTGAGGCCATTTAAAATTGATTTGTAGGTTTTCATTACCTTCTTCCACGATTTTTGCTCAAGATTTTATTTAGTTTTTTTTCCTGAAACATAAGTGATTTTTTTTTTTTTTTCATCAACAGTGAATTTTTGCAGACAAGTTTCACACCAATTTCGCAGGCATGTTCATGAAGGTCGCCTTAATTTGCACACGAACATTGTGCGCGACATTACTCCCGACTACGTTACATGTACTCATATCATAGGAATATTAATAACGTCTTCCATATTTTACGAATTACAATTCGCTCGACGTGTTGATGTACATGTACAACGTGTTATAAATTATAAAAAAAAATAAAAAAAAAAATTAATTTCGGTTTTAGATGGCTTTTTAAAAACATGCACACACTGTATACCTTCTCGGTATCTTATAGCCCGGTACCCGGGTAGCCCGGTACACGGGTATCCAGGTACCCGGTACACATCCTCACGATTATTGTACATGATCACTTCCGACTGCACGGACATTTGCACAAAATCCGTTCAGGTGCGAACTTCATTTCACCGCCGTTTAATTAAATTGGTTATTTTTTATTTCGAGGAATAATTTATGAAATGTTGGAGACAGGGGATGGAAAACGACAGACAGGGAAGGGGGGGGGGGGGGGGGGTGTTAGGGGTTTAAGGCCAGCTGTCACCTGCCCACCTGGGTGATCACGAACATATCTCATTTACATATTCTACGAACCATCCCAGCACTTAATGACTAGAAATCCATGCATTAGAAGGGGAGATAAAACCCACAAGTTGCTTAAAGGTAGGATACACCATTTGCAGATATCAAAAATATTTTTTACCAAATTATTAAGAAACATCTTACTCATTTGAAAGTAAATAATGATTCTAGGCATTCAGCAAAATTATTGCGCTCGATATCCTGTAATTATTTCGAAAAAAAAAATTTATGAAAAAACTTTCGCGATCGCGAAACAAAGATAACATGAGTATAACTGCTCGACGCCGGGTGAAAACAAACGATGTTTTTCGTGCTTTTCTCGGCATCCATAATTGTAAAACTTCGGACAAGTCAGTTAAACGATATATACTTTAAAATACAACCCCCAAATCTACCCATTCATCATAATTCAAGCAATTACCAATGGTGTATACTACCTTTAATATCTGTGCAATGTAAGCATCGATTTCTGTAAGGTCATCAAAATATTCTAGTGATTGTATTAGTGAGTGTCGTGGCCGGGCGGTTAAGAACTCGGTTTTCTGTTCCGCAGAGCGTGGGTTCGAGTCCCGGTGTGGACACGTGTGTCCTTAAGCAAGGCAATTAAACCACTATTGCTTCGTCCTTCGGATGGGACGTAAAGCTGTAGGTCCCGTGCGTTGTGTAATGCACGTAAAAGAACCCAGTAACACTTTTCGCTAAGAGAAGGGGTTCGCCCCGGTGTTCCTGGCAGCACCTCGGAATAGGAAACTAGATAGATGGCGCTTTACAAATGCTTGATCATCATCATCATCATCATCACCATCCTGCAAAATACTGCAGTGGGTTTACCATTGAGCTATAAAGCAGCCAAACATGGAACAAACAGCTGCTAAGTGCCCTATAACAACAAGGGTCTGCACACAAGACCCTTGGTATACAAACGTTTCCAATCCTTCACACATACATGTGATAACTTGCACTTTGAATAAAGCTCTATGGAAAATGTGCATAGAGCATGAACAGTGTAAAGTACAAAATGACAAATAACCTCAATCGTCTAAAATCCTCATTTGGATAAATACTCAACTAACCTCAATCCTGCAAAATCATCCAGCATTAGTTTTAAGGCCCGATTACCTAGATTTGCATTAACGTTAACGATAATACCCGATCGTAAAAAGAACGTGTTTCGGGAAAAACAATTGATTTCTCACCAGATATCTGTGCGTTGAATGCTACCCCCACGGCGCACTTGTCGTTCGCCACCGCGGCTATTTCTCCGGCGCAGCGAGTCCCGTGACGATTCAGCGACTTCCCGTCGTCCTTGTGAATCTCGGGCATCGGGTCCGGATCATTGTTGTTGAGATCCCAGCTACCTTTGGCATTCTGGATTCAAAAAACAAATTACCTACTTGTAATAAAGTGTAAAACATGATTAATTTTTTTATTCTGAATGTCAACAGTCATGGCGTCTTTGTCCCAAGTGTTGTAAAGCTTTAGTTCACCCCCAACTCTCCATTTGTTATTGAATACACACTAGTACTGTAACTTAGCAAGGACGGACTTACGTAGTTGGCTAAGATATCTTCATTTCTCCACTCCAGTCCTGCATTGAAAGTGTTCAAAAATATCAAACAAGTTTAGAATAACATTTATTTTACATTAATTAACCAGTTCGGGGCGGGATTTTTTAATGAAACTCGATCCAAGGTGGGGTCAGGCCGATGGTACCGGAAAGCGCAACTACGCATTTCCGTCCTTGCTCGCTGCTGACAGACATTTTCGGCCTTGCTCGTGACGTGTTTATGCGTCATCCGTTTTGAATCTGGGGAAAACTTTGCGTGTATATAAGGTCCTCCGGCGCGAACTGGTTAAAATACAAAACCACCAATCCATCTACTTCTGAAAATTACATCAAAAGCAAACGAGGTACATTTGTACCTCATACAAATTCACTATCAAGAGTGGAATTCTCACTGGTCTATTCATTATCAAATGCCAGCCACAATTTTTGCCATTTACCATTATTGATCTACCCACTCTCAAACCATTTCATACATGTACATGTATGTATGCCACTGTACCGTGTAGGGCTTTATTAAAATATACGTTTTGATGTGTATACAATGTATATACATTTAATAAATACCTAGGAGAGTTGAAGGCTTCTGATTGGCCGAGACTCGATCACGTGCCGGTCATTATATGTAGTAACATCATATGTTTTCCAAGGGCCGTTTTCTAAACCCCGGCTTTGGGCTGCACTCTGGCCACATTTACAGACGTTAGTCCTAGTTCCGGATCGCAAAAAAAATTCAGGCTGTTTTCGGCAAGTCTAATCCTCGAAATTTAAAGGAAATAGGTTTAGTAGTTTACCTTGAGTGATGGAGAAACTACAGTTTTTGTTTCGATATTTATGCTCTTCTTTATTTTAAAATACATACTGTACGACGTCAAATATACCGACATCCCTTTTTCTAGTTGTGGATCAGTTTAACCAATTCCGGATCGAGTAAAAAAACTGCTTCGTACATGTACGTACATGAACAATTATCACGCTAGAACCAACCCGAATCAAGCCTATATTTCTGATAAAGTATTCATTAATTTATATAAATACAGTTTAAAATAAATGTCAAATACTTTAACTTCCAATAAAGTTTAAAAAAAAGGACTTGCAAAGAAATGCTTTGAAATGTTTTGTCCGTGTACGTGTGTTGCGCGCGGCAACGATCTGATAAACTTTGTCCCACCATGGAGACATTTCTCCATGGTCCATTAGAACACGTCATATGAAATCGCTTGCGCGCGTGCTGTTGATGCATGTATTTTACGGGCGATCCGGAACTAGAAAAAAAAATGAACGTTCAGTCTTTGGCAGATTTGAGACTTTTACTTCGACTTATTTTTACTTATGTATCAAGAAGCTTGTATGTTTCTTTTCAAAATGCACTTCATCTAAACAAATAGTATTGGAGACCAAGCCATAACAAGGTAGGTTTTTATTTGAAGCGATCTGGAACTAGAAAAAATCCGGAACTAGGAAAACAACTGTACCATCACTGCTAAACTACATGAACAAAGCCAAAATACGAAAACGAAGCTGCGTTTGTAAAACGGCGTAAAAGAAGCCGCGAAGTCGCGAAATTCGGAGTATTTTCACCATTTTTCTCGTTAAAAAGGTATTTATTAAAGGTAATAACAGTGCGAGAACCCGGTTGTTACTGCGTGGTAATGACCGGGTTGGGGGATGACCGCTGGTAATGGACCTCGCCTTCGGCTCGATCCATTACCAGCGGTCATCCCCCAACCCGGTCATTACCACGCAGTAACAACCGGGTTCTCGCACTGTTATTACCTATGTAATACCTGTTCGAACTTTTAACCCAGACAAAGTCGCACAATGTGTTTTATTACAATGTACTTGTGAAGTCATTTCGGGGTAGATTTTACATTTTTGATGTTTTGGGTTTTTCTAAATCACGAACTATAACAATCTACAATCTCCTCAATTTGAACATTATCCATCACCCAGAAGTGTGTTTTTTGTTGATTTTGTTAAACAATTGTGTATAGAAAAATTATAAATAATCGCTTTTCTTAACTTCAAAGCTGTTTATCTCATAATTAGATTGTCAGTTTTGTATTACCAAATCCTTCCCCATGGGGAGATAGGGTGGGGGTACATATGTAAATGATACCTCATTTTAAAGCTGAGAACCTAAAGAATTTGAAAAAAGCAAAATCTACAACAATAAAAACAAATTGTCAATTTTGTCCGTGTTTTTGATATTGTAGGCTTACCATCATCAATAACAGCGACCACCACTCCTGTTCCAGTAATGTTGTGGTTCCAGACTTCGGTCACATTAATGTCCATACCAGGCGAAACATGATTATGCTGCAATAAAAAAATAAAAAAATATGTGTTTGTGGACAAATACAAGCCGTTTTGGCCATTTACAAGTTTACTCTTTGACATGTGGTGACAGCATGACGACATTCCTTAAAGGTAGGATACACCATTGGTAATTGCTTGAATTATCATGAATGGGTGGATTAGGGGGTTTGTATTTTATAGTAAATATCGTATACAGGTCTGGCCTGTCCAAAGTTTTACAATCATGGATGCCGAGAAAAGCATGAAAACAGTGTTTGTTTTCAACCGACGTCAAGCAATTATTCTTATGTAACTTATTTTCATTTTTTTGAAGTTTTCTTCATAAAATTTAATTTTTCGGAATAATTACAGGATATCTAGCGCAATAATTTTGCTGGATGCCTATAATCATTATTTACTTTCAAATGAGTAAGATATTTCTTAATAATTCGGTAGTAAATGTTTTCAATATCTGCAAATGGTGTATCCTACCTTTAATTAAATTTCATTGATAACAAATGTGACGTACTAGTAGTACTAGAAAAAACTAGATCTAAAACGTTGACAAATGCACATTGTGTCGTCACATGACACCCGATGATGTCATCATGAAGTCACCTCAATTTATATCTACATGTACATGTATAGCACATTCAGGAATAATTTTTCGGCAGAAATGCCAAAACAGCTAAATATTCACTTTAACCATAGAGGTAGGCTTTAATCCAGACCCCCTTAGCTCTCGCACTACCAAACCTAACAAACTTCAACAACTCGCACAAGTTCAGTAACTGAACCTACATGTACGTGTAACAGTACTAAACCCGACAAACTCCGACAGTTGAAGTTTGATGGACTTACATACAGATGGTCCAATGCATTGTATTGACTTGGTACAGACGGGTCAACTATCGGTCAATGCAATTGCCTTGATGGGTCAATGCAATCCTGCAATGACCACCCTACATGTACCTCTCAAAAAAGGTCCTTTCATGGTGTTAACGCAAATCTTTCTAAGTCAATGCATTGCCTTGACTTGGTACAGATAGGTCAAAGCATTGTTCTGTGCAGTGAAGATTGGCCATTGGGACACAAAGGGTGTACACAAATTCTTTTGTGTGTAAACTGAAATCTCTCTAATCTCAAACTCAGAACACTCTAAAATTCTTAAAAAAATTAGGATCACCCTAATTTGTCCTCTTCTTCATTTTCTTTCATTATACCCTAACCCGATTTTACCTTGCTCTACCTTAACTGAACACCCAACGCGCTATGGGGACTCGAAAATGTCCCCACTACTCGGTCTGTCTTTTCCAAACAAAAGAGCCTGTCCCCCTAACGCGGTGAGTGCCTACCCATGTATACTTGTACACATGTACATGTACATGTACAGTACACTTACAGTGGACCAGGGCCAACCATGGGTCACCCACAAATAAATGCCTGTGCATTCCCCAAAACTCCAACATTTTTTCAAGTCTCATGCCTTTCCTTTCTGCCCTGAACCTCACAGAATTCAACAAGGTCTCCCTGGACCTTTTGTACTGAGTCAAACAAAGTCCAACAACAAGTTGCTATATGGTTTGGTACCAAACCTGCCAAAACCTTCAGTTGGAGTTTGATGGGTTTAGGGTAGTATAAGATTAAAGATGGTACATCTTGTGGGTTCTGTCAATCTTTCTCAGGGTGTTTCTGAAACAGCGCCATCCTTTACCGAAGTTAAATTTAAAGGGAAAACTAGCTCCTACTAAGGTACATGTATGTTAGGTCCCAGGAGTTACAAGTTTATCAATGCCTGTGTTATTTAGTCTGGTTTAGGTTAGCCTTGATTGCCAGTTCACTGATTTTTAACCTGTAATTCAATACCCCTGTTTTAAAATCATAGAGAATGGACTCTCCATAGGCTAGCCTCATTATCATAATTATGCTTATTACCGTAATTTCCTGCGGTAAAGCCGCACGGCGGTTAAGGCGCAGGTCCCTAAAATCACCCAAACAAATTTCAAACGTCAACAGATAAAGCGCACTGCCGAATAAGGCGCATGCTTGAACGCACCCAGAAGAACACCAGGCGTCACCCGGTGTAGGTACATCGCCACAAAGGGGTCATTTTGTTGCCTTAGAAGGATCCCATTATTCCAAGCAAGAATTTGCTGAGTACTAGAGTTTATCTGGCACGCAAACAATGTATGAAAACTTCAAACCAGTAGTCAGAATATCGCACGAGGTTTGCCGATACATATCATGATGTATCACTGCAGTATAAACTGCATGCACATGTACATCACATGCAGCGATCGCGTGCATGGTATCCCTAATTGCGACACCCCCTAGTCTTTTTTCCAGTCGTTGTGAATGCTCCGCGCGCTGTGTAGTTCAGTTGGTGAATTGCATGAAGCCGGAACGTAGACGAAAAAACGTTTAGAAAAAGGCCACATAGTACGGGCCAGCTTTTTATCGCTTTTGTACGCGTCATGCAGCGCACGCTGTAGTCTTGTTTGCAAGACGATCTTAATCGCGGTATATGCAGCGCGCGTAGGCCGCCGATGCGGTAAGTCGCGCGTGGTCTACGGCGTACGTTAGAGGGCGCCCCGCATCGCAAAAAAACGTCTTGCAAACCAGACTACGCACGCTGCCGAGTGCTAAATCACATGTACGGTCGTAGGGCCAGGGGGATCAACACATCGCGGCATTGTTAATGGAAACACGGTCACAATGTCCGGAGAGTTGGGCTAATTGGTTGACCGCATTATTGAGTAAGATTGCGGCGTTCAAAGAATTCTTCACACAAAGACCATCACTTTGAACTCAAGCGACATCATATACGGCGCACTGAAAGATAAGGCGCGGCGATGTTTTTGTGGTCTAGAAAGTCAGATAAGCCGCGGCTTTACCGCAGGAAATTACGGTAGTTTTCCCCTTCATTGCTAGGACTTGTTGACTATAGTTGTAGGGGTTAAAGTACAGGTAATCATATTGCAAACCAATATTGTACCATTCTTTTTATAGCTTTATGATTGTACCAACTTCAAAGAAACAAGAATAACAATTTAGAGTTTTTGTATAACTACATGTATGTATGTACATGTAGATCACAAACTATTGAAAATCCAACCTACTTTGTCATGCATGACATTTGCGCAGGCTATTACCAAATCCCTGTGGATTAAAGGTACCGGTACATGTGTGTAGGATGTATACACCATATTTTTTGGCAGATATCGAACAAGAATATCTTAATTATTTGAAAGTAAATATTGATTGTAGGGATTTAGCAAAATGTTTGCGCTAGATACCGGTATATCCGAAAAATAGATTTGTTCCGAAAATATTTTTTTTTTTAAACAAAACAAATCGCGATCGCTGTCCATGATAATTCAACTATTCATGATAATTCAGGCAATTACCGATGGTGTATCCTATCGTACTTTTTCCTTTAAACGGCATCATTCCTATTAAATAAGGGCTACATGTACATGTATGTATTCTTGATTTTTACGTAGGGAAAATTGATGGTACAATTTTGCATAATGGGTGTTCGTGTACAAATGTACATGTTGCTTGTTTATGTCAATAACATACAAAATGTGTTCTGCATGCGTTTCTGAGCAGGGGTCAATTTCATAGAGCTGCTAATAAGCACAACAATTTGCTTAGCACAAAAAGTCTTGCTCATTAAAAACAGGTTACCAGCCAAAATTGTACATGTTTTTCATGCTAAGCAAAACAAAACCAGCTGATTATCAATCAAAAACAATAAAGATCACGTGAAAATTTGGTCTGTAACCTTGTTTTTGGCAAGGACAAATGCTCATGCTAAGCATATTTTTGTGCTTAGCAGCTCTATGAAATTGGCCCCTGTACATGTACATGTAAGTAACCAGCACCTGTTGCTTAATACAAGTAATGTGTATTCAATTTTAATTATCAACATAAGCGTATAACAACGGAAACCAATATTACATGGTGCACATGTGATGACGATGACAAACAAAGGAAACTAGCATAGCTATGGGGCCCCTTTGTATTTTTCTTTACTGGTAATGATAGTTTGTACATAACATGTAGTCAAATAGTAGTCAAGGAACAGTACTTTACATGTGTACATGTACAATGTAAAGTGGGCCTTGTATGGTGTTTTGTAGTTCTCTATGAATATTTTGGTTTAAAGGGATCGTATACGTTTGGTAATTACTCCAAAAATTAATGGCAATAAAAACTTATTTGGTATAAAAAGTACAGCAGTATTGGATAGTATAATGCATTTTTAGAAACTTTTCACTTCAAAGTACTGCGGTTACATGAAAAATATATCACTTTTTATCCCAAGAAAATTGAATCTGGGAAGCGTTACTACAGTGACGTTTCTCAGATTGTGTATTCCAATGCAGATTATTCTTCCTGCGTGGACAGTATGTAACCGCTCCAGATTTTCGGCAATATCTCAAAATCGCTACCACCTTTTGAAATGAAATTTGTACAGGTTAGTTTTATAACTATAGGATTGAAACAAACAGTGGATTCCAATTACCAAACGTATACGATCCCTTTAATACATGTACAGTGTACATGTTATTGAAAGTTCAATTTAGTTGAAGTTGGAGGTGGCTCCATAGGTTTTGTGCAGGCCAGATAAGCACGATACATGTAATTGCACTGGGATTCCTGCTATGCTAACTGTTTCCTACATGTACATGTACTGGTACCTCCCATGGTTCATGCATGTGGGTACTGGTCAGTCCATAATTTAATAGGGTATGGGGTCCAAAAGTGTGATATTGTTTACATCTAATATATCTGTGCGATTCGCCATGCAAAGTTTGAAGTCCATTGAAATGGACTTTGAACTGTTTTCAGTTGGTTTTTTTTGGTAATTGCAAGTGCCTAAAGTACAAATGTACTTGGAAATAAAAGGCATCAAAGAATGTGTCATGAATTTAAAATTGGATTCCCAGGTCAAAATTCCCCTACTACATGTACTACAATGTAGTATAATTCTACCCATTCAGTTTTTACCATCACCAACATGTAGGTTAATTCTGTAAAAAAATATAAGACCGATACAAATGTAGGAAAGAATGAGGTATCCTGACGCTACTTCAGGTTGTGTACAAAGTCTATAGAGAGTCCTCAAAAAAATACTAAGTCTTTCCAAAAAATATATAAAATATTTCTCAGTCCCAAATTCATGTCTTTTCAACATTTTGGCACTGATCTGATTTCAATATGTACATTTATTGAGATGATTTATATGAAGGAAAAGAGAGCGTCGGGTTCCAAAATTCTTTCTCAAAAGTACAAATACATGTACCGGTACACTCCTTCTTTTGATAGCGTTATGGGGACAACCCATAGGGTTTGTGTTAACTGAAATCTCTCTAATCTCAAACTCAGAACACTCACCAATTCTAAAATTGTCAGCATCCCCCTAATTTGTCCTCTTCTACATTTTCTTTCATTATACCCTAACCCAATTTTACCTTGTTCTACCTTTACTGAACACCCAACGCGCTATGGGGACTCAAAAATGTCCCCACTACTCGGTCTGTCTTTTCCAAACAAAAGAGCCTGTCCCCCTAACGCGGTGAGTGCCTACCCACTGTACCCTGTACTTGTAGTTCTTAAAACATGCAATGGAAATAGTGTACCGGTACACTGTACGTACTTACATGGACATGCGTGTATGTACAGTATACATTACACAATGTATGGGTATCTATACATGTACCGGTACATGTGTAGAAACAGCTGCACATTTCATAAAGATAATAACAAAGACACAGCCAATCAATTTCATACAATGTACTGGTACAACTACAGCTGGTCAACAGCAGCTGCATTGTACTGTGTTGTTACAATGTACAATAGGCCTTTAATTATTCACATGTCCGCCATGGTAAAGGTACTGTAGGATACACCATTGGTAATTGCTTGAATTATCATGAATGGGTGGATTTGGGGGGTTGTATTTTATAGTAAATATATAGTTCAATTGACCTGTTCAACGTTTTTACAATCATTTATGCAAAAAAAAAAGCAAAACAAAACGGCATTCGTTTTCTACCGGCGCCATTGGTTTTTACGGCGATCGTGTTTTTTTTTATATAAATTTCAATTTTTCTGAACAGTTATACGATATCTAGTGCAATCATTTTCCTACAATCATTATTATAATCAAGATATTTTGTAATAATTTGGGATTAAACATTTTCGATATCCGCAAATCAATTTGTTGTTACTACCGAAGTACATGTACATGTATTAAGAAAGATCTTACATATTTGAAAGTAAATAATGATCAACGTTGTACCTCAACGCCGTACCTCAACGCCCTACCGGTACCTCAACGCCCTACCGGTACCTCAACGCCCTACCGGTACCTCAACGCCCTACCGGTACCTCAACGCCCTACCGGTACCTCAACGCCCTACCGGTACCTCAACGCCCTACCGGTACCTCAACGCCCTACCGGTACCTCAACGCCCTACCGGTACCTCAACGCCCTACCGGTACCTCAACGCCCTACCGGTACCTCAACGCCCTACCGGTACCTCAACGCCCTACCGGTACCTCAACGCCCTACCGGTACCTCAACGCCCTACCGGTACCTCAACGCCCTACCGGTACCTCAACGCCCTACCGGTACCTCAACGCCCTACCGGTACCTCAACGCCCTACCGGTACCTCAACGCCCTACCGGTACCTCAACGCCCTACCGGTACCTCAACGCCCTACCGGTACCTCAACGCCCTACCGGTACCTCAACGCCCTACCGGTACCTCAACGCCCTACCGGTACCTCAACGCCCTACCGGTACCTCAACGCCCTACCGGTACCTCAACGCCCTACCGGTACCTCAACGCCCTACGGGTACCTCAACGCCCTACGGGTACCTCAACGCCCTACGGGTACCTCAACGCCCTACCGGTACCTCAACGCCCTACCGGTACCTCAACGCCCTACCGGTACCTCAACGCCCTACCGGTACCTCAACGCCCTACCGGTACCTCAACGCCCTACCGGTACCTCAACGCCCTACCGGTACCTCAACGCCCTACCGGTACCTCAACGCCCTACCGGTACCTCAACGCCCTACCGGTACCTCAACGCCCTACCGGTACCTCAACGCCCTACCGGTACCTCAACGCCCTACCGGTACCTCAACGCCCTACCGGTACCTCAACGCCCTACCGGTACCTCAACGCCCTACCGGTACCTCAACGCCCTACCGGTACCTCAACGCCCTACCGGTACCTCAACGCCCTACCGGTACCTCAATGCTCTACCTCAATGAACATCCCTTCCTAATCTCATGCAATGAATACACTGCTTACCAAGTGCCACTGCAAAGAATACGAAGGATCCTGGAAATCCAAGCTGCGTTTAGTCCGGCGCCGGATTCGCTGCTGGTGAAACCACTCCACGTCGGGATGCTCCCTCAGTCTGATCTCGGTCTCCCCCTGAATCCGCCTCAGTTTCATCTGATCGTCCGTCCCGTTCAGGGTTGCGTTGTAGCTGGCGTGCACAAACAAGTAGTGGTTAAGTAGCTCGCCGACCTGCCCGTGATTAAGTAACTCCACCTCTTTGGCGATGCGGCCGGCAATTTCGTCGCAGTCAGTCCGGTGGACGGTCTTGCGGTGGGAGGCGGTCCGGAACTTGACCGCCCAGGACAGCGTGGCTCGCATGTCCGCGGGGCCAGACTGTGCCTCGTCGTCCGCGTTTGTAGCGTACTCCTGACGGTGGATGTACATGCCGCACAACGGCTGCGGGAACATGATCCAGACGGCGATAAGAACAGGCAAGTGGAAGTGGTGTGGCATGACCTCCTGACCTCTAGAGGTCAGGGGGCACCGGTCCATCAACATGATTCCGTTGGGGGCAAGTTCGGGTGCATCACAGTGTAGACGACAGCGCACCCACAATGCCTTGGGAAACTTCCGCTCCTGACGTACAGTCGGGCAGGCGCCAGGTCCGTGCTAGAGTAGCGTTACTGCCTCCTGGTCACCTGTGCTCCTAGCTACTTCTTAAGATTCGAAGGAAGATTAACACAAATAATAATCAGCACACATACGTGTCAGGTGTTTCTAAATTCGGTGCCCTGTGGAGACCTGAACACAATGTGGACAATGGGAGTCAAAAGGTCTCCACAAGAAATGTCACAAAATAATTTTTTTGATTTTATTCAAATTACTCAAAAACTAGGGTTTAGCCTGGATGTTGTTTAGGGTTAGTGTTAGGGTATAATATAGGGTATATTGGGTCAAAATTTCAACCCAGGAAATTAATTGTGGTTGAAATAGGAGCATTATTTTTTACTCAGATGGGACAATGGGAAAACGGTTTAAGAACGTACAAATGTACGCTAAACACACATTGTATTTGTACATGTATTTCTAAGTTATACCCATCAAGATATGGAACCGAGCAACTCCCCTAATTTCTCCCATACCAATGCACTCCCTAGACTATTGTTACCTAACGCACCACCCCCCCCCCCCCCCCCTTCCCCACAAAAAAAAAACTAAAAAGAAACCACAACATTCCGCAAGCACAATGATCACCACAATTCACAAAGGAGGAGGGGGGGGGTGGGGGGGGGGGGGGGGGGGTTCTCTTCGTCCCATAATGTATTTCTAGGTAGTAAACCAGCACCAGGGCAGGCTGTACCGGATATGTACTTAAAATAATGGCTAACTATTTCAGTAACTGTTACTGCTAGTACTGAGTAGTAGTAGTACTAGTACTTAGTCCGAGTTACTGGACTCTAGTTATCGCTTTTTTAACATTTGGACATCATCTGGCGCCAGATGATGTCCAAATGTTAAAAAAGCGATAACTAGAGTCCAGTAACTCGGACTATAGTAGAGTAACATTATCAACACTAACATTATTTTGATACATTATCATCGAAATTTTACTCAAACAATGGAGGAACAAACTTGAACTCTCTCACCACACACACGGAGCAGTCCGCCAGTCGGTATCCCCAACTCAAGATGTCGTACGCTTGAAGTTGATCTTAGAAAGATATGTCCGCACGACCCTTTCTACTCTACCACACACAAAGCTACGGAATTGCCGATGTTTATCCCACATCAAGTCTTTCAATCGTTCTTCCAAGTTTAGTTCCACTCCAGACAATAACAAAAATCGAAGGCTAAATATACTGCACAAATAAATGAGTCAATGAATTTTATGCACACACAAAAAAAACTAGGCCGGCCCTGAAAAAGCGCAACTGGTCGTCGGCGACTGTGAAAACGCAGTGAAGCATTCCTTGGTCACCAGTGTTGATCCGGGCAAGTCTTTTGGCCAACAAACAAAAACGATTGGGGGCGCTATTGATGAGATGCAACGATTTGTTTTAAATTTATTTTTACACAAAACAAGTTGTGCTCTATGGTTTTATAATACACCTTCTTTGTCCATATCCGATATCCGAGGCCGATCACGGCGCTGCTAAGCACACAAATTTGCTTAGCACAAAAAGTGTTGCTCAGTAAAAACAGATAATCAGCCAAAACTCCATGTGATTTTCATGCTAAGCAACAACAAAACATGATCAATAAAAAGATCACAAACAATAAACACCATGTGAAAATTGATCTGTTTTTGCAAAGGACAAATTATAATGGTAACAACAGGTTTCTAAACTATCAATAGGTTAATAAGAAACAGAAAAAAATCGTTCTGTTCACTGAAAAATTGTAGTGGTCATTGTGCTTGCAGATCGAATGTTGTGGTTTCTCATGGTTTGTTTTGTTTTGTTGTGTTTTTTGGGTTTTTTTTTTTTGGGGGGGGCGTGCGTTAGGTAACAATAGTCTGGAGAGAGTGGATAACTAGGAGGGGATGGGGGAGTCCCTCGGGGGTCAGACAAGTCGACCGTTGAGACAACTCGACTCGGGACAAGTCGACCGTTGAGACAACTCGCCCGTTGAGACAACTCTACCGTATGTCCGATAAATGGAAAGACAACTCTACCGTATGTCCGATAAATGGAAAGACAAGTCGACCGTTGAGACAAGTCGACCGTTGAGACAAGTCGACCGTTGAGACAAGTCGACCGTTGAGACAAGTCGACCGTTGAGACAAGTCGACCGTTGAGACAAGTCGACCGTTGAGACAAGTCGACCGTTGAGACAAGTCGACCGTTGAGACAAGTCGACCGTTGAGACAAGTCGACCGTTGAGACAAGTCGACCCCTAGTTGAGACAAGTCGACCCCTAGTTGAGACAAGTCGGCCCCTAGTTGAGACAAGTCGACCCCTAGTTGAGACAAGTCGACCCCTAGTTGAGACAAGTCGACCCCTAGTTGAGACAAGTCGACCCCTAGTTGAGACAAGTCGACCCCTAGTTGAGACAAGTCGACCCCTAGTTGAGACAAGTCGACCCCTAGTTGAGACAAGTCGACCCCTAGTTGAGACAAGTCGACCCCTAGTTGAGACAAGTCGACCCCTAGTTGAGACAAGTCGACCCCTAGTTGAGACAAGTCGACCCCTAGTTGAGACAAGTCGACCCCTAGTTGAGACAAGCCGACCGTTGAGACAAGTCGACCCCTAGTTGAGACAAGCCGACCGTTGAGACAAGCCGACCGTTGAGACAAGCCGACCGTTGAGACAAGCCGACCGTTGAGACAAGCCGACCGTTGAGACAAGCCGACCGTTGAGACAAACCGACCGTTGAGACAAGTCGACTCGCATGTTTTGGGGATAGTACACATGTAACAAGGACTTTTGACGGCGGCTGATCGCAGTTTTCTAAAAACATGTACCTCGTATTTAGTTTATTTGGATAAGATTTATTTGGTCCTGCCACAGATTTATGCAACTTTTTCCATAAACATTTCCATAAAGTCGAGTTGTCTCAACGGTCGAGTTGTCTCAACGGCCGAGTTGTCTCAACGGCCGAGTTGTCTCAACGGCCGAGTTGTCTCAACGGCCGAGTTGTCTCAACGGCCGAGTTGTCTCAACGGCCGAGTTGTCTCAACGGCCGAGTTGTCTCAACGGCCGAGTTGTCTCAACGGCCGAGTTGTCTCAACGGCCGAGTTGTCTCAACGGCCGAGTTGTCTCAACGGCCGAGTTGTCTCAACGGCCGAGTTGTCTCAACGGCCGAGTTGTCTCAACGGCCGAGTTGTCTCAACGGCCGAGTTGTCTCAACGGCCGAGTTGTCTCAACGGCCGAGTTGTCTCAACGGCCGAGTTGTCTCAACGGCCGAGTTGTCTCAACGGCCGAGTTGTCTCAACGGCCGAGTTGTCTCAACGGGCGAGTTGTCTCAACGGGCGAGTTGTCTCATCGGTCGACTTGTCCCGAGTCGAGTTGTCTCAACGGTCGACTTGTCTGACATCCGAGTCCCTCGGTCTCATATTGTGCTGGGTATTCCAGGTGGGGCTTGGACTAGGGTGGTCCTCTTTTTAAAAAGATTAACTCCTGATCGTTGCACACCCACAAAATTCACACATAAACAAATGATCCAAGCTAACATTACAAATAAATTTCTAGATACATGTAGTTCGATATATTTTTTTCAGAGATGTTTTTTAATATACATTACTATACCAGCCAGTAATAAGCAGTTTTTAATCTTATTCAACTTTTATATCATTCACAAATGAATTACACCAAAAGGTTATTAACTTGTGCACAATAAGTGTAAATACACAGGTGCGATGAGATTATTAGGAACATGACAAAGGATAACAATAGCGACAATGTTACATTACATATGATTTATGTTAATTGATTAAAGTTGTTTGTGCACGGTAATAATGAATCAAAAATGTTTTTCAGTAAATTTTACAATCATGGATGCCAATAAAAAAAAATACTTTTGTTTTTATAAAAATCAATTTTTTGGAACAATTACAGGATATCTAGCGCAATCATTTTGCTGGATGCCTAGAATCATTATTTACTGAAAAATAAGTAGGATATTTCTTCATAATTCAGTAGTAAATATTGTACGATATATCTGCAAGTGGTGTAACCTATCTTTAATGTTAATGTTAATGTTGTGGGTTCGAGTCTGGCCTAGGACTATGGTGCGTGTGCCCTTGGGCAAGGCACTTTGTCACTCATTGCTTCTCTCCACCCAGGAGTAAATGGGTACCTGTGAGGGCAGAGATGGTTATTGTGGTTGATTTAGCTGCTTTGCACCAAAATGGCAGCATCGAGCTGTATACTCCCCAGGGAGCTGAGATGGTATTTGGAATGTCCACGCCATAAGTACCAGTTTTGGTAGATACGTATGTAGGCTATATGTGACCTGCTCCTACGAAAACGGATTAAAGTAGACATTTTGAGATATTGGTTATTCCAGATTCCTTGAATCCTTGTGTCAATTTAAGCGTCAGTTTGATTATCTGTAGTACATGTACAACAAACATTCTCAAATTTCCTTATAAATTTATCATCAAATTTTTCTTACAAATTGCTTATTGGGAAAAATATATATTCATATGTAATAAAATACATAATAACACTGCTTTATTTTGGCAGATGTGATAACTTAAAATGGTGTTCTGCAAATCATCAATTTCCAAGTTCGTTTCTTCTGAAATGCACATTTTATAAAGCTAGTAAATAAAAACAAGACCCTTTCGACTTTCAGAAGCTCATGAACAAAAATGTAACCAATAAAGCTGCAATATTCTACGCACGCGCACAAACTATAAGATCGCAACCACAAACATATAGTACATGTAAAAAAATAGAATGCTTTGAGTAGTGTAGTAAAACTAGCCTCCCGACGTGATCCATGGAGCGTTCTGTTTCCCGATGCGAAGCCGATGGAAAATGGAATGCTCCATTAATCACTGTGGGAGATTAGTTTTAACACGCCACAAGATAAAGCAGTCAATATTTGTTCTATAACAACCACCCACACATTTTGCCTAAATGCAAGCGCTAACTTAATCTAAGTACAAAATTAAAAATACAAACTGTTAAAATTTGAAATAAAATTTGAAATTGCTACGGGTATAGTACTTTGGTTGCTACGGGTATAGTACTTTGGTTGCTACGGGTATAGTACTTTGGTTGCTAACGGCTATAGGAAAAATGTGAAATGTCAAAGATTGTGAATGTCATGTGACTCCCGCTCGGCCAATCAAGACACAGAATCTGTGTGGGGTGTGCTATCATGACAGATTGGCCCACTCGCTAAACAGCTCACAAGCCTCATGCTGGATTCAACCAAATTCCGGAGGCTTTAGTGGTACTTCACTTCGTTCACCACACAATCGCCATCTATCTGCAGAGCGCTGATGTTTTGAAACGGCAGACGGTGTTTGTACTCCAAGAGATGAGAGCCATTCAGGGCCACCTTGAACTCATGATGGTCGCACAGGAACATCAACTGCACACACATAAACAGCACTAGGTAATGGCATGATGGGATTTTTGCATTCGATCAAGGAACTATAGTTAGTGGTTAGTTTGTGATGTCATTAGGGCATGCGCACTGAAGTTGAAGTGCGAACGACTCTAGTCGAACTATTGACCATTAAACTGCCAAACTGGTCATCTCTGTACTGTGCTATTAAAGCGGCTATTGGTTACCATCGTTGCGACCAACCGCGGTAGGCTGGTCGTGAATAATCGACTAGACTAGTCCAACCATCGTCGACTAGCCTGAGTTCGATCAGAGTTAGTCAAACTATAGTTAACTATAGTCCTTGATCGAACTTGGCCAAGGTATCACTGGAGAGCATTTTTCTCCTAAGTTATGGTAAAACATTAATAATAGCCATGAAATGCATATATCTTTGTCGAAATATTTCGAGAAGCTAACTATCCTTACTTGCAGCTGGGGGGCTGAATTGCGAAGGACGCGGCTACAACCTGGCACGTAAAGGCGCCTATGGCAGCCGGCCACATCGACTCATATATGACTACGGAGCACAGCCTGAGATCGAAAGTGTTTGATTTTTCCCAGAGGGAGGGAAACCGGAGGACCCAGAGAAGAAAAACCTTCGTGGCACAGGAGAGAACCAACGCACAACTCTACTCACATATGGGCCAGACCAGGAATCGAATCCGGGCCACATTGGTGAGAGGCGAGCGCTTTACGCTCAAGCCACCCATGCCACCCACAATTTTCAGAATTCCTGTTTTCTGGGAGACCCTGTATTAGTGCCCGAGCGTCATAATTAGCGTATGCGCTTTATAAATGTACATGTACATATATGTGACCTGTCATCACCAAATGAGCGTAAAGTCGGAAAAATCAAAAATTCAGATATGGGTATTTCTAAATTCTGTGGAAGCAGAGCTTTCCAATGGTATATAACACTTGGAGGTTTTATTTTTTAGTCTGGAGTCTTAATACAAAGATTATGAGAAAACGGGCATTTCTTGCGAGAAATTGTGTGAAAGGCATAGAAAGACATGGTCAAAATTGTCTCAAAAACTAATTTTGTTTTTATCTGATCGTCCTGAAAAATTGGGAATTGATTGTTGGGGATTTAGTCTTTAAAAAAAACCCATATAATCTCAAAATCGACCACCCCTTCAAATTTTGACTTTGACTGGCCGTACTGGGAAATCACTCTGTGCGACTTTACGCTCATTTTGTTATGACAGGTCACATATTATTGCTACGTAACAAACCAAACCAATCTTAAATCTCACTGTCGCATCACAGCTGTCAACGACTCTTACCTCATAGGTCCCGTTTGGATAGAACGGGAAGTAGGTCCCGTGCCTCTGCTCGTTGCCGTCCCATCGGGTGGTGCGCAGGGTGTTCATCACGATCGTCTTCTGGTTAAACCGGGGGTTGAAATGAAATGCGACGTCGCTTCTTGGGTTGTGAGACATGCCACATTGGAAGTTCACGTGGAACCTTACATAATAATAAGAAAAAAAAAAAGGAATAATTACCCTTGCTCATTGGGCCAACGTAACCCTCCAAATACAATCTCAACACTACACTTCTCAACTCTAACGACACGATTATAGACCAGGGGCCAGTTTCATAGAGCTGCTAAGCACAAACATTTGCTTAGCATGACAATTTGTCCTTGGCAAAAACAAGGTTACAGACCAAATTTTCACCTGATCTTTATTGTTCGGGATTGATAATCAGCTGTTTTTTTTGCTTAGCATGAAAAACACGTATAATTTTGGCTGGTAACCTGTTTTTAATGAGCAAGACTTTTTTGTGCTAAGCAATTTTGTTTTGCTTAGCAGCTCTATAAAAATTGGCCCCAGCTTCCTACTCAATCGGTCGTCTTTGAGAACTCGATTTTGTTTTCTTATTTCTCCGCAGGCTCTCCTAAGGAGCCAATCAGCGATCGCGGAACGACGGTTGTTTACATACGCGCAATACATACTACGCCCGCGCACGAAGTAAGATAAGCAACGCAGGCCAGCGAGACTGCTGAATGGTACAAAGCCGTCCTAGACGACAACTTGTCCTTTCTAAAACACCCGTGAGAGACCCCGACACCGGCTCAAATTGTATTGTTTGTTTGTTTGTTTGTTTATTTATTCTTTACCCTGGGTCCATATTCAGAGGGAAATTTAAGTATCTCTCTGTTCTCCCATATGGCCCAGCAGCTACAACGTAGTAGAGCCGCTGGCTCGTAAAGGCGTCAATGGCAGCCGGCCACATCGACTCATATATGACTACGGAGCACAGCCAGAAACACCGGGGCAAACCCCTTCTCTTTAATAGCGATAAGTGTTACTGGGTTCTTTTACGTGCATTATAATGATTATTATACAATACACGGGACCTACGGCTTTACGTCCCATCCAAAAGACGAAGCAATAGTGGTTTCAGTGCCTTGCTTAAGGACACAGGTGCCGAGACCGAGATTCGAACCCACGCTCTGCAGAACAGAAAACCGGGTTCTTAACTGCTCGGCCATGACACTCGAGTTTCTGAACTGTCTTTATATAGAGATCAGTGGCCAGAACCTATCACTTTTGTTCACCTTGTTGGTTGGGGCTTCACGGTGAATTTCACCACAATGATCTTCCCTTGTCGCATGCCTCCCGGGATAGATTCCATATAGGGTAGAGCCTAAGATGCACAAAAGTTGAGAAGACAGGCAAGACATTCTTACTGGCCAACAATCATTATTGTACTTCTTTGTGCGCTATCCACTTTATCCCTAACCCTCCGGGGTATTTTGGCTAGAAACCCTGCCAGACGCAACAGATTGCATACTTTGTCACATTGACTTGTGTGCAGAGTGCAGCAAAGTCAAGCAGTCACCACAGATGCACTGTGCTGGATCTGGCACCTTAAACCTTAAACCCTAACCCTACCTAATGCTACTTTTTACTACTAGTAGTAAAAAGTAGTATGCAGTACTCTCACTGACTTGTGTGCAATGCCTGTAGTAATTTTTAGTATTTGGTACTTCACCCCTTATTGCACTCGTAGTACTTTTTAGCATTGGGTCCCTCTGCTTGCTGAGTGTACATGGCCCATGTATGCTGTGTAGGGTGTTCTAAACTCTACAGCAAAAATTGTCACTTGGGACACAATGGGTCAAGGCTGGACTACTGCATTTTTTTGCCAGGTAAGTATTACTGACCTGTATTGCCACTATTAGTATTTTGTAGTTGGCAGTATCTGTACTCTGTCAGTACACACCCAATCATCAGTCACGGAGAGACCCAATGCTACAAAATACTAAGTAGTATTCTGTAGTACGCAGTTCTTTAGCCCAAAGTAAGGCCTAGGGGGTTAGGGTTAAAGAAGTCATCAAAATTTCAACATACTAACACAAATGGACAGTATACCTTTTGCAAAGAAGTAAACCAACTAAATTATTGTTCAAAAGCTTATTTTGATGTAAAGATGTTTATGAATCTAAAGCCCCTGTGGAATTATTCCTACTGGCATGATGTAATTTAAGTGAAAGTAATAAAAGAAGTCCAAAAATGTGTCTTAGAGGCACATTTTTAGAAATTGCCATCAATAATTGGTTTAAAATTGAAATCTTCGATGATTATTTTCTTGGAATATACAGCAGATTACACTCGGTTCAGACAGGCGTTCCACAGTCGCGCCGAACCAAATTGAAATCAAGTTGCTCCTGGGTCGCTCTAACAACTCCAGCAGTCGATCGTTCGCCGTCTGGCGCGCCTTGTCGCACTTATTAGTTTCAGACGTTGGACTCAATTCACTCATTTGGTTCGGCGCGACTGTGGAACGCCTGTCTGAACCGAGCGTTGGCTGTCAAGAACCATTCTTTAGATTTTGCGAAACTCTTGCTGCTTTTAACGATAAAAATGTACCACTGACAAAATGGTACTTTAAGGAATAGTTATACTGACTGGATATGTGACGACTTTTGGTCCTGCAGGGTAGACCGGTTGGGCTACGTGTGGGTAAGCCGGCTGTGCTGGTGGGTAAGCCGGCTGTACGGCTGGGTAAGCCGCGGCTGTGTAGGCTGGCGGAGCCGGCTGCCAGACAACAAAATAGGGGACAAACAGGGGAGTCAGGTTGGCGCAGCGGTTCTTTCCTTGCCTTCCACCACTATGACCACTATTGGGCCAATATGTAAAATTGGGATTTCAGTCCCTGCCCGACTCCGTAGGTTTTCCCCTGGATATTCTTCTGGGGTTTTCCTCCCACCTCTAAAACTGTACCTTCTTCTCATTGTCTTCTCTCTACCTGTTTCTTCAGGCTTGCGAGCTACAGTGCCTAGAGAACTTTTGAGGGATCCTTGGTTTCATTACCAGAAAGAATTAATAGGAAACAATGCCTTTCTACCTTTGCTAGACACTCTGCCAGATTATTTGTCAAAGTGACAACCCTGCCCAGTGCAGCAAGATCCATATCAGGTCATAAGTCCCAAGGTTAAACTGCTTTAGATTTTGCGGTAACCCAACGCAGCAGAATCCATCTCTGGCATTGTTCAATGTGGATTTGCTCTCATAGTCTTACTAGACCGTGGTCGTTTATTCACTGGTGTTGACAAACGGAATTCATCAAAGTGCAACTGACTTGTTTTACCCGATGCACTGTGCTGAGTTAGTCTTGCATACGCACTGTGGACCTCCGAACACACGATGCGGGAAGAGGTTACGGTTTGTGGACTTGCCCAGGTCCACAATCCGTTTTTCAGTTTCCGAAAAAGCGCGCTAGAGGAAAAACGGGTTAGGATTATATATAGAAAAGATAGAAGGAACAGCTGAGAGGCCCAGAATCAAAATTTGAGGGTAAATTTGTTTTGGGGAAGCGAGAAAAATGAGTATTTAGTCAACGTTTTTTAATTACACGAAGACAAAGGAATGTCCACAGTACGTATGTAAGGTAAAGCTAGTTGTGTCTGGCAGTGTTAGGGTTAAAGGAAATGTACAACATTTATGGGACTAGACGTGGGTAGGTTTAATGATAAATCCAGGAATGAATTAACGGTGAAAAAGTAAAAGCAAAGTTGGATCCAAGGACAAAGGTAGAACTTTAAGTAGGGAAAGTTGGGAAAAGTAGAAAAAAGTAGGAAAACGTTGGGAAAGTAAGAAAAGTTGGGAGAGTAAGAAAAGTAGGAAAAGTAGGGAAAGTAGACAAAAGTAGGTAAAGTATGTAAAGAAGGAATAAGTGAAAGTCTAATATCACCCAAAAAATAGTATAACAAAAACTACTATCTATCGAAACAAATTCTTTAAAACAAAATTTCTGGTAGAAGTTTTTTTTTTTTTACCTGTACATAGGGAGCCGGAGATGGTGGTTCATATCGGATGTTGTACACAACGACAGTGCCATCTATCATAACAGCATTGATCAGCTGCAGGTTTTGAACACGATACTTGTAATCCAGAAAGTGACGACCATTGACAGCCACCTAAAGGAACAAGAGCAATTGGGGGTCAATTCATGTCCAAACATGTTTGTTTGGGTAAAAATCAGCAAGACAGCCAGTAAAAAGGGGTAGAGGTAAGAAACTTATTTGACAATACCCAATCTTTGTTCTGGCTTACCTAAAGCTAAGGTCACAAATCAGAGCAGCGACCGACCGATCAGTAGCCTGCTCGGTCGCTGCTGGAATTTAGGCATCGCCCAGCGATTTTTGGAGAAGTCGAGCAGGCTGTAGAGCTCCAGCGATGCCTGGGCGGTATCCTGTCGATTTCCCGTCGGTCGCTGGTCGATTTTAGGTCAAAACTGGGCGAAATCGGAGCTTTTTCGCGCGGTGTCCCGGCAGTGACCGACCGGTGACCCTCCGATTGCCAGGCGGTCTCCCACCAGCCACCGGCTGATTTTAAAGAAATTGCCCGGCGGCCGGCCGGTAATCGACGGAACATCGGCGGGTGTCTCGCAGGCGTACTGGCGGCGGCCCACCAAGCTCTGCCGAAAATTTCTCACGGGCAACCTGGGATGTGACTTCCCCAGACTGGTCATCATCAAAACCGCTTTTGCTTTGTCATTGCCATTGTCATTGTCATTGTAATTGTCAGCCATTATCGACTAGACGTCGCGGTGAATGGAGCTGGCGCTGCTGGACGCCGACTGATTTTGAACTCGCCTCCCAGTGACCGATTGATCTCCCAGCGGCAACCAGGCGGCGACCGCTCGGCAGCCTCTGACCTAGCGGCTTCTATTTTTGACTTAAATCGCTCAGCGGCGAACGCTCGATTAGGTCGGTGCCCGGGCAGCGACCGCCCAGGCACCGAGCGTATTTTGGTAATGTGACCCTAGCTTTAATGAGTGAGTGAGTTTTGGGTTTAACGCCGTGCCGGCATCAGTGGCCATATTCACGGCGGGAATGTGTACAAATATAAGACAATAGTTACATTGTAGTAATAAAAAAAAAATCAAGTGAACTGTGGAGAATATAAAAACTTGGGGTCAGAAGGAACAATTATCACAAAGGAAAAGAATGAGAACGTTTCAAAAGAATGAAAGAACCATTGTATAGAAGTATAACGATAGACTGATTCTAGGCAGTTTTCAAGGAGAATCCCGTGAAAGGTACGTGGGCCACGGAGGATCCCCCAGACACACAACAGCCTGTCTAAATGGGTCCCGCAAGGCCGGCCGTTTCCCTTGCAGTTTAACCAGTTCGCGCCGGGATTATTTTAACATCACCGAGCCGAGGGGCGGGATTATTTTTAACGAAACTCGATCCGAAGCGTGTTCAGGCCGATAGTACCGGGTAGCACACCCACGCATTTCCGGCCTTGCTCGCTGCTGACAGACATTTCCGAACTTGAACTTGGCGTGTTTATGCGCCATCCGTTTTGAATTTGGGGAAAACTTTGCGTTTATATACGTCATCCGGCGCGAACTGGTTAAGGGCCCGGGCCCCACCGGTATTGGCTTACCTTAAACGTAGCCTGCTCGCAGCGGATGATGATGTGAAAGTTCTGGCCGTGAGCAAAAGGCGACTGATGCTGACGTTCCTCTGATCCCCATTTCTGGCTTGTCTTGGTGTTGCAGACGACCAGAGACTGGCCCCCCTCGAATCGGGGGTTGAAGTGGAAAGCGATGTCTGGCCCCTGGATGCCAACTCCACACTGGAGGTTCACGCTGAACCTAAAAAGTTTAAGAAAGTGTCGGTTCTTTCTGAAATACTACATTCTCAAAGTCGACACGACATCACAAGAAGGGCAAGCCGTCGATGGCAACATTCATAAAATCTTACATGAATGTAGCCTGGGCCCAATTTCTTGGCTCTGCTTACCGTTAGCGAAAAATCCCTGCTTACTATAGTAGAACATTTGGTGCTTACGGTAAACGTATTTCACGCGTTAGCGAGGAATTTTGGTCTCTGAGCATGCGTACATCCCGTAACTAAGGATTCTGTGCTTACAGGGCTAGCGCGGTTAGCGGAAAATGGTGACCGTAAGCGCGGAATTCTGTGGTTAGCAGAGCCAAGAAACTGGGCCCTGGTTACATTTTGAAAATTCCCAACAAATGTCATTTAAAACCTTTCACTTTCATTGTCTAAAAAGTTACAAATGTAGGTTGTAAAGTTTGGCTACGAGTACTAGATTCTATAATCTGGAATCGGTTCCTAACGTCAACAATTAGGTACTCGAATACCTGGGGCCAATTTCATAAAACGTGTAAGCACTAAAAAATTGCTTAGCATGAAAATTTATCCTTGGCAAAAACAGGGTTACAAACCAAATTACCAGCTGATGTACCGGTATATTGTTTGTAAGTGGTAATCAGCTGGTTTTTGCTTAGCATGAAACGGTCATAGAGTATAAATAGGTCCTGGCGAACAGAGAGACCAACCTTGTGCTGATTTCGAGCTGCTGCAGAAATGGTCTCGTTCGCGATAATGAATAAGAATAATAAATGTGAGCAAATTTCAATCGATCGCTAAACAAAATTAACTAGGGTGTTAGGATTAATACAAACGTGTGGCGTACCTTGGGCTTCCTTGTGGGACGAACCCTTGGACATGAATGGTCTTCGAAGGAAATATTCCACTGGGAATCGGCCCACTGTATGGGATGGACTAAAAAATAAATCATCATAAAACAATGGCTAGGTTAGGATGGATTGGATATTTATGCTCTTAACCCCTTGAATCAGGGGAACGGCTATGACAGTGGCTACTTTTCAGAGCCATGTCTTTCGTAAAATATTCCTTGACACGGTGAGAATCGTCTTAAAACCTGGATAATAATTATAATATATTTGCTTAACTTGTTCCAGTATATGAATGAAAAATAAAACCAGAAACGTTCACTACTTACGAATATTTTTGGAAAAGTTGAAAAGAAATTGAGGAGACCTTTGTTACCAACATGTAAACCATATACCCGTTTTCTTCCAAAACCAAACAGATATTTACACCATAGACTTGTACTAATATTAAGTGACAAGATAAAGACAAAAAGGAGCTAGGCTGTGGCTAGCAATAGCAGCAGGCACGAGCAAACCCTGACTTCGACCTTTGACCTTTATTTAGGTAGGCCCTATCTCATCATCTTTGGGCCGGGTTTATTTGCCCGACTAAAAATTACCCAAGTGTACACCGACCAACTTACCGGGTTGGTGATCATGTCAGCCATTCTGTCAAAACAGATTCTTATCTACAGCCAAAATGAGCAAACTGTGGAACAAAAAGTGCAACAAATTACTGAACATTTAGCTCAAGATTTTACTTTAAAGTTTAAGACTAAGAATAAGAAGAGAATATTCAAGCTAGGCCCGTACTGGCATGGGTGGCTTGTGTGTAAAGCGCTTGCCTCTCACCAATGTGGCCCGGGTTCGATTCCCGGCCCGGACCATATGTGAGTCGAGTTGTGCGTTGATTCTCTCCTGTGCTGTGTCACGAGGGTTTTTGTCCAGGTCATCCGGTTTTCCTCCCTCCTAAAAAATCAAACACTTTCGATCTCAGGCTGTGCTCCGTAGTCATTATGAGTCGATGTGGCCGGCTGCCGTAGGCGCCTTTACGTGCCAGCGACTCGACCACGTTGTAGCCGCGTCCTTCGCAATTCAGCACACCAGCTGCGAGTAAGGATGATTAGGCCTCCCCAATCTATATAATAATACGCTACTCTCTGTCTGTCTGTGTGTCTGTCTGTCTGTGCGCGCTTTTTCGTCCCCTTCCCGGGGTCGTGCGGCGTTCAAACTCGGTGGGTGGGTCCGGCTCGGTCCCCGCGAGAACCAGTTTGCATTCGCTGGGGCGTGCGAGGTCAAAGGTCATCTAGGGGTCACCTTTTTGAATCTGTGCGCGCTCTTTCGTCCCCTTCCCGGGGTCGTGCGGCGTTCAAACTCGGTGGGTGGGTCCGGCTCGGTCCCCGCAAGAACCAGTTTGCATTCGCTAGGGCGTGCGAGGTCAAAGGTCATCTAGGGGTCACCTTTTTGAATCTGTGCGCGCTTTTTCGTCCCCTTCCCGGGGTCGTGCGGCGTTCAAACTCGGTGGGTGGGTCCGGCTCGGTCCCCGCAAGAACCAGTTTGCATTCGCTAGGGCGTACGAGGTCAAAGGTCATCTAGGGGTCACCTTTTTGTCTGTCTGTGTGTCTGTCTGTGCGCGCTTTTTCGTCCCCTTCCCGGGGTCGTGCGGCGTTCAAACTCGGTGGGTGGGTCCGGCTCGGTCCCCGCAAGAACCAGTTTGCATTCGCTAGGGCGTACGAGGTCAAAGGTCATCTAGGGGTCACCTTTTTGAATCTGTGCGCGCTCTTTTGTCCCCTTCCCGGGGTCGTGCGGCGTTCAAACTCGGTGGGTGGGTCCGGCTCGGTCCCCGCAAGAACCAGTTTGCATTCGCTAGAGCGTACGAGGTCAAAGGTCATCTAGGGGTCACCTTTTTGAATCTGTGCGCGCTTTTTCGTCCCCTTCCCGGGGTCGTGCGGCGTTCAAACTCGGTGGGTGGGTCCGGCTCGGTCCCCGCAAGAACCAGTTTGCATTCGCTAGGGCGTACGAGGTCAAAGGTCATCTAGGGGTCACCTTTTTGAATCTGTGCGCGCTCTTTCGTCCCCTTCCCGGGGTCGTGCGGCGTTCAAACTCGGTGGGTGGGTCCGGCTCGGTCCCCGCAAGAACCAGTTTGCATTCGCTAGAGCGTACGAGGTCAAAGGTCATCTAGGGGTCACCTTTTTGAATCTGTGCGCGCTTTTTCGTCCCCTTCCCGGGGTCGTGCGGCGTTCAAACTCGGTGGGTGGGTCCGGCTCGGTCCCCGCAAGAACCAGTTTGCATTCGCTAGGGCGTACGAGGTCAAAGGTCATCTAGGGGTCACCTTTTTGAATCTGTGCGCGCTCTTTCGTCCCCTTCCCGGGGTCGTGCGGCGTTCAAACTCGGTGGGTGGGTCCGGCTCGGTCCCCGCAAGAACCAGTTTGCATTCGCTAGAGCGTACGAGGTCAAAGGTCATCTAGGGGTCACCTTTTTGAATCTGTGCGCGCTTTTTCGTCCCCTTCCCGGGGTCGTGCGGCGTTCAAACTCGGTGGGTGGGTCCGGCTCGGTCCCCGCAAGAACCAGTTTGCATTCGCTAGGGCGTACGAGGTCAAAGGTCATCTAGGGGTCACCTTTTTGAATCTGTGCGCGCTTTTTCGTCCCCTTCCCGGGGTCGTGCGGCGTTCAAACTCGGTGGGTGGGTCCGGCTCGGTCCCCGCAAGAACCAGTTTGCATTCGCTAGAGCGTACGAGGTCAAAGGTCATCTAGGGGTCACCTTTTTGAAGTTGGTCGGATCGTGCTTAAACTCGGTGATCGCAATGCTCGATGCGAGGTGAGCGTGGCAAAAATAAAACGGGTTAGCGTTTTTCGGGTCTTCCGGGGTCAAAGGTCGTCTAAGGGTCGAATTTTCAAAGTTTGTCCTATCGGGCTTAAACTCGGGGACGCCGTCCCCTTCCCGGGGTCGTGCGGCGTTCAAACTCGGTGGGTGGGTCCGGCTCGGTCCCCGCAAGAACCAGTTTGCATTCGCTAGAGCGTACGAGGTCAAAGGTCATCTAGGGGTCACCTTTTTGAAGTTGGTCGGATCGTGCTTAAACTCGGTCAACATGTATCCACAATCCCCATCCATCCAGGGAAGTAGCTACAAACCCGAGAACCAACAAACCCCGGGTGACCGCCTAGTGAATAATAATAGCTCTGTTAACGCGTACACAGTACCAGAGTTCAAAATCACATATAAATAAACGTGAATGCAGTACGATTTCTGTTGCAATAAACTTCTGACAAACACACACACACACACAGACGAAAGAATGCTGGAAAACCTAACAACACCAGCTTTATTCCCCGCAATAAAACACAGGCCATAGGTCCCCCTGTCCACAATAAACTCATTTCCAGACTCCAATGTCCTTTGTGTACTATTGTGTAACTCTTTTGCTAAGTTTAATAATATCAAACCGGTTCGTACTTCATGGGAAACCAAACTCGAAGCTGATAATATCATGTCATGACGTCAAAAGAGTTGACGCACATTGTGTGTCGTTACCCTAACAAAATCATTCGCTTCACTCACAATTTCTCCTACCCCTGTACTTTTTTTCAGAAGACTTAAAACAAGAACATAGCTTTAAATATTGAACGCAAGGAGGGTGGGCTTATAAGTGCAGCTCGAAAGGAATTTACCTCACAGGAGTTCAAAATTATGAGACTGGACCGACCATCAAAAACGCGCAATTAACTCCCAGCATTCCGAAATAGTGGTGGCTTTATAAATGAATTAACGGCATAAACGTTGTAAACCTAACCCTTTAACGAACTCGTTATTATTATTACTAGACCCTAGTCTAGCTTTGTTTTTTTTTTTTTTTTTTTTAAGTTGCCATCCATGGACATGGTGGAATAAGTGCATGTACATGTATGTTTAGAAAGCCCCTCCACGTTTTCATGCAGTACTGGTAGTGAAATTTTTGAGGTTCTGAAAGTTTACAGGACTTAAAAATACCGTGGTCTGAAGGATTAAACAAAATAATTGATATTTTTTAGAATATACTCTTTGTCGACCGAGTTTGTCCGTAGTCCGTCCGTGAATATGCACTGCT
This sequence comes from Crossaster papposus, assembly GCA_037893245.1. Taxonomy (NCBI): domain Eukaryota; kingdom Metazoa; phylum Echinodermata; class Asteroidea; order Velatida; family Solasteridae; genus Crossaster; species Crossaster papposus. The sequence goes on from JBAIAA010000595.1 coordinate 87,362, forward strand.
GCAACAGCACGAGCTAGTAGTAGTAGACCGTTTGCAAAATGCAGTTGGTTAAATTGCAGCCGCCCTTTTTGTGATGAAACAATTGCTGCGAAGTGCGATCGATCGTGAGCTAGCGCTTCTGAAAAGAAGGAAATACATACACAATTGCACGTAACACAAATTACACCATATGCCTTAAGCTTTGATTGGAGATATTAAAGGTCGTCCATTTCATAGCCTGGTTTTTGTCTCGACATTTGCCGGTTGATTGCAGAATACGTCCAGCTTAAGCCACGGCTGGGACCAAAGGTTTACCTAGGCCGTTTTTCAAACCTAGCTTCGTCTTCGTTCAGGCTTCATTTGTGCATTTAGCAATGGGCTGGAGGAAGACTCACCGAAGCCAGGGTTTAAAAAACGGCCCTTGCTCGTCAAAATTAAACTTAAAGCAGCGATTTGTTGACAGTTTCCGATCTTCAGGGCAAACAAGTCACTTGGTGGCAGCAAACACAAGCCCTTCGGGGTGCATGTGACTAAATCAGTGAAAATCACTGCGCGCGAGCTCATTAATATTTTGTGATCCCTCCGGTAATTTTGAATAAGAGGTACCTGGGGCCTATACATTGGACTGATTGTAGAAATAATTGTGGAAATCAAGAATTGGTGACCCGTGGCTTCCAACTCGGGGGATTCCGTTCACAAAAAAGACCAATACGTGGGTCTATTTGGCATAGAGGCGGGGGGCTACATTGATACCTGGGCCCAGAGCTGGGCCACCAGTTTAGGGGTGGTTTGTGTGGAGGGGAGTATAAAATAAAATTCATTCGGTCAACCCCCATAAATTTGAAAAGAAAATTGTTCTAGGAGTCTTAATCTTTGATTTCCAGTCAAACAAATATAGCCACTCTACTCATGAGCGTCACCAGGCGGCGCTCTTTCTTTCAATTTTTGTGTTGATTACAATGAGCGCCGTATTTAGTGTAGTGGAACCTATATGAATCAAAGATGGCGGCGCGCTAAACTGTAGCGCGCCATTTTAAGCGCCATTTTAGAACAGCAAGTCCACCGCTTTTAATTTTTTGAAGTGGTTACTGTATTTTAGGTAAATTGTCATTGTTTTGAGTCCCATTTTTCTCAGAAAAGGCCCCAGTAAGTGCTATTAAAGGGTGCATGTGACTAAATCAGTGAAAATCACTGCGCGCGAGCTCATTAATATTTTGTGATCCCTCCGGTAATTTTGAATAAGAGGTACCTGGGGCCTATACATTGGACTGATTGTAGAAATAATTGTGGAAATCAAGAATTGGTGACCCGTGGCTTCCAACTCGGGGGATTCCGTTCACAAAAAAGACCAATACGTGGGTCTATTTGGCATAGAGGCGGGGGGCTACATTGATACCTGGGCCCAGAGCTGGGCCACCAGTTTAGGGGTGGTTTGTGTGGAGGGGAGTATAAAATAAAATTCATTCGGTCAACCCCCATAAATTTGAAAAGAAAATTGTTCTAGGAGTCTTAATCTTTGATTTCCAGTCAAACAAATATAGCCACTCTACTCATGAGCGTCACCAGGCGGCGCTCTTTCTTTCAATTTTTGTGTTGATTACAATGAGCGCCGTATTTAGTGTAGTGGAACCTATATGAATCAAAGATGGCGGCGCGCTAAACTGTAGCGCGCCATTTTAAGCGCCATTTTAGAACAGCAAGTCCACCGCTTTTAATTTTTTGAAGTGGTTACTGTATTTTAGGTAAATTGTCATTGTTTTGAGTCCCATTTTTCTCAGAAAAGGCCCCAGTAAGTGCTATTAAAGGGTGCATGTGACTAAATCAGTGAAAATCACTGCGCGCGAGCTCATTAATATTTTGTGATCCCTCCGGTAATTTTGAATAAGAGGTACCTGGGGCCTATACATTGGACTGATTGTAGAAATAATTGTGGAAATCAAGAATTGGTGACCCGTGGCTTCCAACTCGGGGGATTCCGTTCACAAAAAAGACCAATACGTGGGTCTATTTGGCATAGAGGCGGGGGGCTACATTGATACCTGGGCCCAGAGCTGGGCCACCAGTTTAGGGGTGGTTTGTGTGGAGGGGAGTATAAAATAAAATTCATTCGGTCAACCCCCATAAATTTGAAAAGAAAATTGTTCTAGGAGTCTTAATCTTTGATTTCCAGTCAAACAAATATAGCCACTCTACTCATGAGCGTCACCAGGCGGCGCTCTTTCTTTCAATTTTTGTGTTGATTACAATGAGCGCCGTATTTAGTGTAGTGGAACCTATATGAATCAAAGATGGCGGCGCGCTAAACTGTAGCGCGCCATTTTAAGCGCCATTTTAGAACAGCAAGTCCACCGCTTTTAATTTTTTGAAGTGGTTACTGTATTTTAGGTAAATTGTCATTGTTTTGAGTCCCATTTTTCTCAGAAAAGGCCCCAGTAAGTGCTATTAAAGGGTGCATGTGACTAAATCAGTGAAAATCACTGCGCGCGAGCTCATTAATATTTTGTGATCCCTCCGGTAATTTTGAATAAGAGGTACCTGGGGCCTATACATTGGACTGATTGTAGAAATAATTGTGGAAATCAAGAATTGGTGACCCGTGGCTTCCAACTCGGGGGATTCCGTTCACAAAAAAGACCAATACGTGGGTCTATTTGGCATAGAGGCGGGGGGCTACATTGATACCTGGGCCCAGAGCTGGGCCACCAGTTTAGGGGTGGTTTGTGTGGAGGGGAGTATAAAATAAAATTCATTCGGTCAACCCCCATAAATTTGAAAAGAAAATTGTTCTAGGAGTCTTAATCTTTGATTTCCAGTCAAACAAATATAGCCACTCTACTCATGAGCGTCACCAGGCGGCGCTCTTTCTTTCAATTTTTGTGTTGATTACAATGAGCGCCGTATTTAGTGTAGTGGAACCTATATGAATCAAAGATGGCGGCGCGCTAAACTGTAGCGCGCCATTTTAAGCGCCATTTTAGAACAGCAAGTCCACCGCTTTTAATTTTTTGAAGTGGTTACTGTATTTTAGGTAAATTGTCATTGTTTTGAGTCCCATTTTTCTCAGAAAAGGCCCCAGTAAGTGCTATTAAAGGGTGCATGTGACTAAATCAGTGAAAATCACTGCGCGCGAGCTCATTAATATTTTGTGATCCCTCCGGTAATTTTGAATAAGAGGTACCTGGGGCCTATACATTGGACTGATTGTAGAAATAATTGTGGAAATCAAGAATTGGTGACCCGTGGCTTCCAACTCGGGGGATTCCGTTCACAAAAAAGACCAATACGTGGGTCTATTTGGCATAGAGGCGGGGGGCTACATTGATACCTGGGCCCAGAGCTGGGCCACCAGTTTAGGGGTGGTTTGTGTGGAGGGGAGTATAAAATAAAATTCATTCGGTCAACCCCCATAAATTTGAAAAGAAAATTGTTCTAGGAGTCTTAATCTTTGATTTCCAGTCAAACAAATATAGCCACTCTACTCATGAGCGTCACCAGGCGGCGCTCTTTCTTTCAATTTTTGTGTTGATTACAATGAGCGCCGTATTTAGTGTAGTGGAACCTATATGAATCAAAGATGGCGGCGCGCTAAACTGTAGCGCGCCATTTTAAGCGCCATTTTAGAACAGCAAGTCCACCGCTTTTAATTTTTTGAAGTGGTTACTGTATTTTAGGTAAATTGTCATTGTTTTGAGTCCCATTTTTCTCAGAAAAGGCCCCAGTAAGTGCTATTAAAGGGTGCATGTGACTAAATCAGTGAAAATCACTGCGCGCGAGCTCATTAATATTTTGTGATCCCTCCGGTAATTTTGAATAAGAGGTACCTGGGGCCTATACATTGGACTGATTGTAGAAATAATTGTGGAAATCAAGAATTGGTGACCCGTGGCTTCCAACTCGGGGGATTCCGTTCACAAAAAAGACCAATACGTGGGTCTATTTGGCATAGAGGCGGGGGGCTACATTGATACCTGGGCCCAGAGCTGGGCCACCAGTTTAGGGGTGGTTTGTGTGGAGGGGAGTATAAAATAAAATTCATTCGGTCAACCCCCATAAATTTGAAAAGAAAATTGTTCTAGGAGTCTTAATCTTTGATTTCCAGTCAAACAAATATAGCCACTCTACTCATGAGCGTCACCAGGCGGCGCTCTTTCTTTCAATTTTTGTGTTGATTACAATGAGCGCCGTATTTAGTGTAGTGGAACCTATATGAATCAAAGATGGCGGCGCGCTAAACTGTAGCGCGCCATTTTAAGCGCCATTTTAGAACAGCAAGTCCACCGCTTTTAATTTTTTGAAGTGGTTACTGTATTTTAGGTAAATTGTCATTGTTTTGAGTCCCATTTTTCTCAGAAAAGGCCCCAGTAAGTGCTATTAAAGGGTGCATGTGACTAAATCAGTGAAAATCACTGCGCGCGAGCTCATTAATATTTTGTGATCCCTCCGGTAATTTTGAATAAGAGGTACCTGGGGCCTATACATTGGACTGATTGTAGAAATAATTGTGGAAATCAAGAATTGGTGACCCGTGGCTTCCAACTCGGGGGATTCCGTTCACAAAAAAGACCAATACGTGGGTCTATTTGGCATAGAGGCGGGGGGCTACATTGATACCTGGGCCCAGAGCTGGGCCACCAGTTTAGGGGTGGTTTGTGTGGAGGGGAGTATAAAATAAAATTCATTCGGTCAACCCCCATAAATTTGAAAAGAAAATTGTTCTAGGAGTCTTAATCTTTGATTTCCAGTCAAACAAATATAGCCACTCTACTCATGAGCGTCACCAGGCGGCGCTCTTTCTTTCAATTTTTGTGTTGATTACAATGAGCGCCGTATTTAGTGTAGTGGAACCTATATGAATCAAAGATGGCGGCGCGCTAAACTGTAGCGCGCCATTTTAAGCGCCATTTTAGAACAGCAAGTCCACCGCTTTTAATTTTTTGAAGTGGTTACTGTATTTTAGGTAAATTGTCATTGTTTTGAGTCCCATTTTTCTCAGAAAAGGCCCCAGTAAGTGCTATTAAAGGGTGCATGTGACTAAATCAGTGAAAATCACTGCGCGCGAGCTCATTAATATTTTGTGATCCCTCCGGTAATTTTGAATAAGAGGTACCTGGGGCCTATACATTGGACTGATTGTAGAAATAATTGTGGAAATCAAGAATTGGTGACCCGTGGCTTCCAACTCGGGGGATTCCGTTCACAAAAAAGACCAATACGTGGGTCTATTTGGCATAGAGGCGGGGGGCTACATTGATACCTGGGCCCAGAGCTGGGCCACCAGTTTAGGGGTGGTTTGTGTGGAGGGGAGTATAAAATAAAATTCATTCGGTCAACCCCCATAAATTTGAAAAGAAAATTGTTCTAGGAGTCTTAATCTTTGATTTCCAGTCAAACAAATATAGCCACTCTACTCATGAGCGTCACCAGGCGGCGCTCTTTCTTTCAATTTTTGTGTTGATTACAATGAGCGCCGTATTTAGTGTAGTGGAACCTATATGAATCAAAGATGGCGGCGCGCTAAACTGTAGCGCGCCATTTTAAGCGCCATTTTAGAACAGCAAGTCCACCGCTTTTAATTTTTTGAAGTGGTTACTGTATTTTAGGTAAATTGTCATTGTTTTGAGTCCCATTTTTCTCAGAAAAGGCCCCAGTAAGTGCTATTAAAGGGTGCATGTGACTAAATCAGTGAAAATCACTGCGCGCGAGCTCATTAATATTTTGTGATCCCTCCGGTAATTTTGAATAAGAGGTACCTGGGGCCTATACATTGGACTGATTGTAGAAATAATTGTGGAAATCAAGAATTGGTGACCCGTGGCTTCCAACTCGGGGGATTCCGTTCACAAAAAAGACCAATACGTGGGTCTATTTGGCATAGAGGCGGGGGGCTACATTGATACCTGGGCCCAGAGCTGGGCCACCAGTTTAGGGGTGGTTTGTGTGGAGGGGAGTATAAAATAAAATTCATTCGGTCAACCCCCATAAATTTGAAAAGAAAATTGTTCTAGGAGTCTTAATCTTTGATTTCCAGTCAAACAAATATAGCCACTCTACTCATGAGCGTCACCAGGCGGCGCTCTTTCTTTCAATTTTTGTGTTGATTACAATGAGCGCCGTATTTAGTGTAGTGGAACCTATATGAATCAAAGATGGCGGCGCGCTAAACTGTAGCGCGCCATTTTAAGCGCCATTTTAGAACAGCAAGTCCACCGCTTTTAATTTTTTGAAGTGGTTACTGTATTTTAGGTAAATTGTCATTGTTTTGAGTCCCATTTTTCTCAGAAAAGGCCCCAGTAAGTGCTATTAAAGGGTGCATGTGACTAAATCAGTGAAAATCACTGCGCGCGAGCTCATTAATATTTTGTGATCCCTCCGGTAATTTTGAATAAGAGGTACCTGGGGCCTATACATTGGACTGATTGTAGAAATAATTGTGGAAATCAAGAATTGGTGACCCGTGGCTTCCAACTCGGGGGATTCCGTTCACAAAAAAGACCAATACGTGGGTCTATTTGGCATAGAGGCGGGGGGCTACATTGATACCTGGGCCCAGAGCTGGGCCACCAGTTTAGGGGTGGTTTGTGTGGAGGGGAGTATAAAATAAAATTCATTCGGTCAACCCCCATAAATTTGAAAAGAAAATTGTTCTAGGAGTCTTAATCTTTGATTTCCAGTCAAACAAATATAGCCACTCTACTCATGAGCGTCACCAGGCGGCGCTCTTTCTTTCAATTTTTGTGTTGATTACAATGAGCGCCGTATTTAGTGTAGTGGAACCTATATGAATCAAAGATGGCGGCGCGCTAAACTGTAGCGCGCCATTTTAAGCGCCATTTTAGAACAGCAAGTCCACCGCTTTTAATTTTTTGAAGTGGTTACTGTATTTTAGGTAAATTGTCATTGTTTTGAGTCCCATTTTTCTCAGAAAAGGCCCCAGTAAGTGCTATTAAAGGGTGCATGTGACTAAATCAGTGAAAATCACTGCGCGCGAGCTCATTAATATTTTGTGATCCCTCCGGTAATTTTGAATAAGAGGTACCTGGGGCCTATACATTGGACTGATTGTAGAAATAATTGTGGAAATCAAGAATTGGTGACCCGTGGCTTCCAACTCGGGGGATTCCGTTCACAAAAAAGACCAATACGTGGGTCTATTTGGCATAGAGGCGGGGGGCTACATTGATACCTGGGCCCAGAGCTGGGCCACCAGTTTAGGGGTGGTTTGTGTGGAGGGGAGTATAAAATAAAATTCATTCGGTCAACCCCCATAAATTTGAAAAGAAAATTGTTCTAGGAGTCTTAATCTTTGATTTCCAGTCAAACAAATATAGCCACTCTACTCATGAGCGTCACCAGGCGGCGCTCTTTCTTTCAATTTTTGTGTTGATTACAATGAGCGCCGTATTTAGTGTAGTGGAACCTATATGAATCAAAGATGGCGGCGCGCTAAACTGTAGCGCGCCATTTTAAGCGCCATTTTAGAACAGCAAGTCCACCGCTTTTAATTTTTTGAAGTGGTTACTGTATTTTAGGTAAATTGTCATTGTTTTGAGTCCCATTTTTCTCAGAAAAGGCCCCAGTAAGTGCTATTAAAGGGTGCATGTGACTAAATCAGTGAAAATCACTGCGCGCGAGCTCATTAATATTTTGTGATCCCTCCGGTAATTTTGAATAAGAGGTACCTGGGGCCTATACATTGGACTGATTGTAGAAATAATTGTGGAAATCAAGAATTGGTGACCCGTGGCTTCCAACTCGGGGGATTCCGTTCACAAAAAAGACCAATACGTGGGTCTATTTGGCATAGAGGCGGGGGGCTACATTGATACCTGGGCCCAGAGCTGGGCCACCAGTTTAGGGGTGGTTTGTGTGGAGGGGAGTATAAAATAAAATTCATTCGGTCAACCCCCATAAATTTGAAAAGAAAATTGTTCTAGGAGTCTTAATCTTTGATTTCCAGTCAAACAAATATAGCCACTCTACTCATGAGCGTCACCAGGCGGCGCTCTTTCTTTCAATTTTTGTGTTGATTACAATGAGCGCCGTATTTAGTGTAGTGGAACCTATATGAATCAAAGATGGCGGCGCGCTAAACTGTAGCGCGCCATTTTAAGCGCCATTTTAGAACAGCAAGTCCACCGCTTTTAATTTTTTGAAGTGGTTACTGTATTTTAGGTAAATTGTCATTGTTTTGAGTCCCATTTTTCTCAGAAAAGGCCCCAGTAAGTGCTATTAAAGGGTGCATGTGACTAAATCAGTGAAAATCACTGCGCGCGAGCTCATTAATATTTTGTGATCCCTCCGGTAATTTTGAATAAGAGGTACCTGGGGCCTATACATTGGACTGATTGTAGAAATAATTGTGGAAATCAAGAATTGGTGACCCGTGGCTTCCAACTCGGGGGATTCCGTTCACAAAAAAGACCAATACGTGGGTCTATTTGGCATAGAGGCGGGGGGCTACATTGATACCTGGGCCCAGAGCTGGGCCACCAGTTTAGGGGTGGTTTGTGTGGAGGGGAGTATAAAATAAAATTCATTCGGTCAACCCCCATAAATTTGAAAAGAAAATTGTTCTAGGAGTCTTAATCTTTGATTTCCAGTCAAACAAATATAGCCACTCTACTCATGAGCGTCACCAGGCGGCGCTCTTTCTTTCAATTTTTGTGTTGATTACAATGAGCGCCGTATTTAGTGTAGTGGAACCTATATGAATCAAAGATGGCGGCGCGCTAAACTGTAGCGCGCCATTTTAAGCGCCATTTTAGAACAGCAAGTCCACCGCTTTTAATTTTTTGAAGTGGTTACTGTATTTTAGGTAAATTGTCATTGTTTTGAGTCCCATTTTTCTCAGAAAAGGCCCCAGTAAGTGCTATTAAAGGGTGCATGTGACTAAATCAGTGAAAATCACTGCGCGCGAGCTCATTAATATTTTGTGATCCCTCCGGTAATTTTGAATAAGAGGTACCTGGGGCCTATACATTGGACTGATTGTAGAAATAATTGTGGAAATCAAGAATTGGTGACCCGTGGCTTCCAACTCGGGGGATTCCGTTCACAAAAAAGACCAATACGTGGGTCTATTTGGCATAGAGGCGGGGGGCTACATTGATACCTGGGCCCAGAGCTGGGCCACCAGTTTAGGGGTGGTTTGTGTGGAGGGGAGTATAAAATAAAATTCATTCGGTCAACCCCCATAAATTTGAAAAGAAAATTGTTCTAGGAGTCTTAATCTTTGATTTCCAGTCAAACAAATATAGCCACTCTACTCATGAGCGTCACCAGGCGGCGCTCTTTCTTTCAATTTTTGTGTTGATTACAATGAGCGCCGTATTTAGTGTAGTGGAACCTATATGAATCAAAGATGGCGGCGCGCTAAACTGTAGCGCGCCATTTTAAGCGCCATTTTAGAACAGCAAGTCCACCGCTTTTAATTTTTTGAAGTGGTTACTGTATTTTAGGTAAATTGTCATTGTTTTGAGTCCCATTTTTCTCAGAAAAGGCCCCAGTAAGTGCTATTAAAGGGTGCATGTGACTAAATCAGTGAAAATCACTGCGCGCGAGCTCATTAATATTTTGTGATCCCTCCGGTAATTTTGAATAAGAGGTACCTGGGGCCTATACATTGGACTGATTGTAGAAATAATTGTGGAAATCAAGAATTGGTGACCCGTGGCTTCCAACTCGGGGGATTCCGTTCACAAAAAAGACCAATACGTGGGTCTATTTGGCATAGAGGCGGGGGGCTACATTGATACCTGGGCCCAGAGCTGGGCCACCAGTTTAGGGGTGGTTTGTGTGGAGGGGAGTATAAAATAAAATTCATTCGGTCAACCCCCATAAATTTGAAAAGAAAATTGTTCTAGGAGTCTTAATCTTTGATTTCCAGTCAAACAAATATAGCCACTCTACTCATGAGCGTCACCAGGCGGCGCTCTTTCTTTCAATTTTTGTGTTGATTACAATGAGCGCCGTATTTAGTGTAGTGGAACCTATATGAATCAAAGATGGCGGCGCGCTAAACTGTAGCGCGCCATTTTAAGCGCCATTTTAGAACAGCAAGTCCACCGCTTTTAATTTTTTGAAGTGGTTACTGTATTTTAGGTAAATTGTCATTGTTTTGAGTCCCATTTTTCTCAGAAAAGGCCCCAGTAAGTGCTATTAAAGGGTGCATGTGACTAAATCAGTGAAAATCACTGCGCGCGAGCTCATTAATATTTTGTGATCCCTCCGGTAATTTTGAATAAGAGGTACCTGGGGCCTATACATTGGACTGATTGTAGAAATAATTGTGGAAATCAAGAATTGGTGACCCGTGGCTTCCAACTCGGGGGATTCCGTTCACAAAAAAGACCAATACGTGGGTCTATTTGGCATAGAGGCGGGGGGCTACATTGATACCTGGGCCCAGAGCTGGGCCACCAGTTTAGGGGTGGTTTGTGTGGAGGGGAGTATAAAATAAAATTCATTCGGTCAACCCCCATAAATTTGAAAAGAAAATTGTTCTAGGAGTCTTAATCTTTGATTTCCAGTCAAACAAATATAGCCACTCTACTCATGAGCGTCACCAGGCGGCGCTCTTTCTTTCAATTTTTGTGTTGATTACAATGAGCGCCGTATTTAGTGTAGTGGAACCTATATGAATCAAAGATGGCGGCGCGCTAAACTGTAGCGCGCCATTTTAAGCGCCATTTTAGAACAGCAAGTCCACCGCTTTTAATTTTTTGAAGTGGTTACTGTATTTTAGGTAAATTGTCATTGTTTTGAGTCCCATTTTTCTCAGAAAAGGCCCCAGTAAGTGCTATTAAAGGGTGCATGTGACTAAATCAGTGAAAATCACTGCGCGCGAGCTCATTAATATTTTGTGATCCCTCCGGTAATTTTGAATAAGAGGTACCTGGGGCCTATACATTGGACTGATTGTAGAAATAATTGTGGAAATCAAGAATTGGTGACCCGTGGCTTCCAACTCGGGGGATTCCGTTCACAAAAAAGACCAATACGTGGGTCTATTTGGCATAGAGGCGGGGGGCTACATTGATACCTGGGCCCAGAGCTGGGCCACCAGTTTAGGGGTGGTTTGTGTGGAGGGGAGTATAAAATAAAATTCATTCGGTCAACCCCCATAAATTTGAAAAGAAAATTGTTCTAGGAGTCTTAATCTTTGATTTCCAGTCAAACAAATATAGCCACTCTACTCATGAGCGTCACCAGGCGGCGCTCTTTCTTTCAATTTTTGTGTTGATTACAATGAGCGCCGTATTTAGTGTAGTGGAACCTATATGAATCAAAGATGGCGGCGCGCTAAACTGTAGCGCGCCATTTTAAGCGCCATTTTAGAACAGCAAGTCCACCGCTTTTAATTTTTTGAAGTGGTTACTGTATTTTAGGTAAATTGTCATTGTTTTGAGTCCCATTTTTCTCAGAAAAGGCCCCAGTAAGTGCTATTAAAGGGTGCATGTGACTAAATCAGTGAAAATCACTGCGCGCGAGCTCATTAATATTTTGTGATCCCTCCGGTAATTTTGAATAAGAGGTACCTGGGGCCTATACATTGGACTGATTGTAGAAATAATTGTGGAAATCAAGAATTGGTGACCCGTGGCTTCCAACTCGGGGGATTCCGTTCACAAAAAAGACCAATACGTGGGTCTATTTGGCATAGAGGCGGGGGGCTACATTGATACCTGGGCCCAGAGCTGGGCCACCAGTTTAGGGGTGGTTTGTGTGGAGGGGAGTATAAAATAAAATTCATTCGGTCAACCCCCATAAATTTGAAAAGAAAATTGTTCTAGGAGTCTTAATCTTTGATTTCCAGTCAAACAAATATAGCCACTCTACTCATGAGCGTCACCAGGCGGCGCTCTTTCTTTCAATTTTTGTGTTGATTACAATGAGCGCCGTATTTAGTGTAGTGGAACCTATATGAATCAAAGATGGCGGCGCGCTAAACTGTAGCGCGCCATTTTAAGCGCCATTTTAGAACAGCAAGTCCACCGCTTTTAATTTTTTGAAGTGGTTACTGTATTTTAGGTAAATTGTCATTGTTTTGAGTCCCATTTTTCTCAGAAAAGGCCCCAGTAAGTGCTATTAAAGGGTGCATGTGACTAAATCAGTGAAAATCACTGCGCGCGAGCTCATTAATATTTTGTGATCCCTCCGGTAATTTTGAATAAGAGGTACCTGGGGCCTATACATTGGACTGATTGTAGAAATAATTGTGGAAATCAAGAATTGGTGACCCGTGGCTTCCAACTCGGGGGATTCCGTTCACAAAAAAGACCAATACGTGGGTCTATTTGGCATAGAGGCGGGGGGCTACATTGATACCTGGGCCCAGAGCTGGGCCACCAGTTTAGGGGTGGTTTGTGTGGAGGGGAGTATAAAATAAAATTCATTCGGTCAACCCCCATAAATTTGAAAAGAAAATTGTTCTAGGAGTCTTAATCTTTGATTTCCAGTCAAACAAATATAGCCACTCTACTCATGAGCGTCACCAGGCGGCGCTCTTTCTTTCAATTTTTGTGTTGATTACAATGAGCGCCGTATTTAGTGTAGTGGAACCTATATGAATCAAAGATGGCGGCGCGCTAAACTGTAGCGCGCCATTTTAAGCGCCATTTTAGAACAGCAAGTCCACCGCTTTTAATTTTTTGAAGTGGTTACTGTATTTTAGGTAAATTGTCATTGTTTTGAGTCCCATTTTTCTCAGAAAAGGCCCCAGTAAGTGCTATTAAAGGGTGCATGTGACTAAATCAGTGAAAATCACTGCGCGCGAGCTCATTAATATTTTGTGATCCCTCCGGTAATTTTGAATAAGAGGTACCTGGGGCCTATACATTGGACTGATTGTAGAAATAATTGTGGAAATCAAGAATTGGTGACCCGTGGCTTCCAACTCGGGGGATTCCGTTCACAAAAAAGACCAATACGTGGGTCTATTTGGCATAGAGGCGGGGGGCTACATTGATACCTGGGCCCAGAGCTGGGCCACCAGTTTAGGGGTGGTTTGTGTGGAGGGGAGTATAAAATAAAATTCATTCGGTCAACCCCCATAAATTTGAAAAGAAAATTGTTCTAGGAGTCTTAATCTTTGATTTCCAGTCAAACAAATATAGCCACTCTACTCATGAGCGTCACCAGGCGGCGCTCTTTCTTTCAATTTTTGTGTTGATTACAATGAGCGCCGTATTTAGTGTAGTGGAACCTATATGAATCAAAGATGGCGGCGCGCTAAACTGTAGCGCGCCATTTTAAGCGCCATTTTAGAACAGCAAGTCCACCGCTTTTAATTTTTTGAAGTGGTTACTGTATTTTAGGTAAATTGTCATTGTTTTGAGTCCCATTTTTCTCAGAAAAGGCCCCAGTAAGTGCTATTAAAGGGTGCATGTGACTAAATCAGTGAAAATCACTGCGCGCGAGCTCATTAATATTTTGTGATCCCTCCGGTAATTTTGAATAAGAGGTACCTGGGGCCTATACATTGGACTGATTGTAGAAATAATTGTGGAAATCAAGAATTGGTGACCCGTGGCTTCCAACTCGGGGGATTCCGTTCACAAAAAAGACCAATACGTGGGTCTATTTGGCATAGAGGCGGGGGGCTACATTGATACCTGGGCCCAGAGCTGGGCCACCAGTTTAGGGGTGGTTTGTGTGGAGGGGAGTATAAAATAAAATTCATTCGGTCAACCCCCATAAATTTGAAAAGAAAATTGTTCTAGGAGTCTTAATCTTTGATTTCCAGTCAAACAAATATAGCCACTCTACTCATGAGCGTCACCAGGCGGCGCTCTTTCTTTCAATTTTTGTGTTGATTACAATGAGCGCCGTATTTAGTGTAGTGGAACCTATATGAATCAAAGATGGCGGCGCGCTAAACTGTAGCGCGCCATTTTAAGCGCCATTTTAGAACAGCAAGTCCACCGCTTTTAATTTTTTGAAGTGGTTACTGTATTTTAGGTAAATTGTCATTGTTTTGAGTCCCATTTTTCTCAGAAAAGGCCCCAGTAAGTGCTATTAAAGGGTGCATGTGACTAAATCAGTGAAAATCACTGCGCGCGAGCTCATTAATATTTTGTGATCCCTCCGGTAATTTTGAATAAGAGGTACCTGGGGCCTATACATTGGACTGATTGTAGAAATAATTGTGGAAATCAAGAATTGGTGACCCGTGGCTTCCAACTCGGGGGATTCCGTTCACAAAAAAGACCAATACGTGGGTCTATTTGGCATAGAGGCGGGGGGCTACATTGATACCTGGGCCCAGAGCTGGGCCACCAGTTTAGGGGTGGTTTGTGTGGAGGGGAGTATAAAATAAAATTCATTCGGTCAACCCCCATAAATTTGAAAAGAAAATTGTTCTAGGAGTCTTAATCTTTGATTTCCAGTCAAACAAATATAGCCACTCTACTCATGAGCGTCACCAGGCGGCGCTCTTTCTTTCAATTTTTGTGTTGATTACAATGAGCGCCGTATTTAGTGTAGTGGAACCTATATGAATCAAAGATGGCGGCGCGCTAAACTGTAGCGCGCCATTTTAAGCGCCATTTTAGAACAGCAAGTCCACCGCTTTTAATTTTTTGAAGTGGTTACTGTATTTTAGGTAAATTGTCATTGTTTTGAGTCCCATTTTTCTCAGAAAAGGCCCCAGTAAGTGCTATTAAAGGGTGCATGTGACTAAATCAGTGAAAATCACTGCGCGCGAGCTCATTAATATTTTGTGATCCCTCCGGTAATTTTGAATAAGAGGTACCTGGGGCCTATACATTGGACTGATTGTAGAAATAATTGTGGAAATCAAGAATTGGTGACCCGTGGCTTCCAACTCGGGGGATTCCGTTCACAAAAAAGACCAATACGTGGGTCTATTTGGCATAGAGGCGGGGGGCTACATTGATACCTGGGCCCAGAGCTGGGCCACCAGTTTAGGGGTGGTTTGTGTGGAGGGGAGTATAAAATAAAATTCATTCGGTCAACCCCCATAAATTTGAAAAGAAAATTGTTCTAGGAGTCTTAATCTTTGATTTCCAGTCAAACAAATATAGCCACTCTACTCATGAGCGTCACCAGGCGGCGCTCTTTCTTTCAATTTTTGTGTTGATTACAATGAGCGCCGTATTTAGTGTAGTGGAACCTATATGAATCAAAGATGGCGGCGCGCTAAACTGTAGCGCGCCATTTTAAGCGCCATTTTAGAACAGCAAGTCCACCGCTTTTAATTTTTTGAAGTGGTTACTGTATTTTAGGTAAATTGTCATTGTTTTGAGTCCCATTTTTCTCAGAAAAGGCCCCAGTAAGTGCTATTAAAGGGTGCATGTGACTAAATCAGTGAAAATCACTGCGCGCGAGCTCATTAATATTTTGTGATCCCTCCGGTAATTTTGAATAAGAGGTACCTGGGGCCTATACATTGGACTGATTGTAGAAATAATTGTGGAAATCAAGAATTGGTGACCCGTGGCTTCCAACTCGGGGGATTCCGTTCACAAAAAAGACCAATACGTGGGTCTATTTGGCATAGAGGCGGGGGGCTACATTGATACCTGGGCCCAGAGCTGGGCCACCAGTTTAGGGGTGGTTTGTGTGGAGGGGAGTATAAAATAAAATTCATTCGGTCAACCCCCATAAATTTGAAAAGAAAATTGTTCTAGGAGTCTTAATCTTTGATTTCCAGTCAAACAAATATAGCCACTCTACTCATGAGCGTCACCAGGCGGCGCTCTTTCTTTCAATTTTTGTGTTGATTACAATGAGCGCCGTATTTAGTGTAGTGGAACCTATATGAATCAAAGATGGCGGCGCGCTAAACTGTAGCGCGCCATTTTAAGCGCCATTTTAGAACAGCAAGTCCACCGCTTTTAATTTTTTGAAGTGGTTACTGTATTTTAGGTAAATTGTCATTGTTTTGAGTCCCATTTTTCTCAGAAAAGGCCCCAGTAAGTGCTATTAAAGGGTGCATGTGACTAAATCAGTGAAAATCACTGCGCGCGAGCTCATTAATATTTTGTGATCCCTCCGGTAATTTTGAATAAGAGGTACCTGGGGCCTATACATTGGACTGATTGTAGAAATAATTGTGGAAATCAAGAATTGGTGACCCGTGGCTTCCAACTCGGGGGATTCCGTTCACAAAAAAGACCAATACGTGGGTCTATTTGGCATAGAGGCGGGGGGCTACATTGATACCTGGGCCCAGAGCTGGGCCACCAGTTTAGGGGTGGTTTGTGTGGAGGGGAGTATAAAATAAAATTCATTCGGTCAACCCCCATAAATTTGAAAAGAAAATTGTTCTAGGAGTCTTAATCTTTGATTTCCAGTCAAACAAATATAGCCACTCTACTCATGAGCGTCACCAGGCGGCGCTCTTTCTTTCAATTTTTGTGTTGATTACAATGAGCGCCGTATTTAGTGTAGTGGAACCTATATGAATCAAAGATGGCGGCGCGCTAAACTGTAGCGCGCCATTTTAAGCGCCATTTTAGAACAGCAAGTCCACCGCTTTTAATTTTTTGAAGTGGTTACTGTATTTTAGGTAAATTGTCATTGTTTTGAGTCCCATTTTTCTCAGAAAAGGCCCCAGTAAGTGCTATTAAAGGGTGCATGTGACTAAATCAGTGAAAATCACTGCGCGCGAGCTCATTAATATTTTGTGATCCCTCCGGTAATTTTGAATAAGAGGTACCTGGGGCCTATACATTGGACTGATTGTAGAAATAATTGTGGAAATCAAGAATTGGTGACCCGTGGCTTCCAACTCGGGGGATTCCGTTCACAAAAAAGACCAATACGTGGGTCTATTTGGCATAGAGGCGGGGGGCTACATTGATACCTGGGCCCAGAGCTGGGCCACCAGTTTAGGGGTGGTTTGTGTGGAGGGGAGTATAAAATAAAATTCATTCGGTCAACCCCCATAAATTTGAAAAGAAAATTGTTCTAGGAGTCTTAATCTTTGATTTCCAGTCAAACAAATATAGCCACTCTACTCATGAGCGTCACCAGGCGGCGCTCTTTCTTTCAATTTTTGTGTTGATTACAATGAGCGCCGTATTTAGTGTAGTGGAACCTATATGAATCAAAGATGGCGGCGCGCTAAACTGTAGCGCGCCATTTTAAGCGCCATTTTAGAACAGCAAGTCCACCGCTTTTAATTTTTTGAAGTGGTTACTGTATTTTAGGTAAATTGTCATTGTTTTGAGTCCCATTTTTCTCAGAAAAGGCCCCAGTAAGTGCTATTAAAGGGTGCATGTGACTAAATCAGTGAAAATCACTGCGCGCGAGCTCATTAATATTTTGTGATCCCTCCGGTAATTTTGAATAAGAGGTACCTGGGGCCTATACATTGGACTGATTGTAGAAATAATTGTGGAAATCAAGAATTGGTGACCCGTGGCTTCCAACTCGGGGGATTCCGTTCACAAAAAAGACCAATACGTGGGTCTATTTGGCATAGAGGCGGGGGGCTACATTGATACCTGGGCCCAGAGCTGGGCCACCAGTTTAGGGGTGGTTTGTGTGGAGGGGAGTATAAAATAAAATTCATTCGGTCAACCCCCATAAATTTGAAAAGAAAATTGTTCTAGGAGTCTTAATCTTTGATTTCCAGTCAAACAAATATAGCCACTCTACTCATGAGCGTCACCAGGCGGCGCTCTTTCTTTCAATTTTTGTGTTGATTACAATGAGCGCCGTATTTAGTGTAGTGGAACCTATATGAATCAAAGATGGCGGCGCGCTAAACTGTAGCGCGCCATTTTAAGCGCCATTTTAGAACAGCAAGTCCACCGCTTTTAATTTTTTGAAGTGGTTACTGTATTTTAGGTAAATTGTCATTGTTTTGAGTCCCATTTTTCTCAGAAAAGGCCCCAGTAAGTGCTATTAAAGGGTGCATGTGACTAAATCAGTGAAAATCACTGCGCGCGAGCTCATTAATATTTTGTGATCCCTCCGGTAATTTTGAATAAGAGGTACCTGGGGCCTATACATTGGACTGATTGTAGAAATAATTGTGGAAATCAAGAATTGGTGACCCGTGGCTTCCAACTCGGGGGATTCCGTTCACAAAAAAGACCAATACGTGGGTCTATTTGGCATAGAGGCGGGGGGCTACATTGATACCTGGGCCCAGAGCTGGGCCACCAGTTTAGGGGTGGTTTGTGTGGAGGGGAGTATAAAATAAAATTCATTCGGTCAACCCCCATAAATTTGAAAAGAAAATTGTTCTAGGAGTCTTAATCTTTGATTTCCAGTCAAACAAATATAGCCACTCTACTCATGAGCGTCACCAGGCGGCGCTCTTTCTTTCAATTTTTGTGTTGATTACAATGAGCGCCGTATTTAGTGTAGTGGAACCTATATGAATCAAAGATGGCGGCGCGCTAAACTGTAGCGCGCCATTTTAAGCGCCATTTTAGAACAGCAAGTCCACCGCTTTTAATTTTTTGAAGTGGTTACTGTATTTTAGGTAAATTGTCATTGTTTTGAGTCCCATTTTTCTCAGAAAAGGCCCCAGTAAGTGCTATTAAAGGGTGCATGTGACTAAATCAGTGAAAATCACTGCGCGCGAGCTCATTAATATTTTGTGATCCCTCCGGTAATTTTGAATAAGAGGTACCTGGGGCCTATACATTGGACTGATTGTAGAAATAATTGTGGAAATCAAGAATTGGTGACCCGTGGCTTCCAACTCGGGGGATTCCGTTCACAAAAAAGACCAATACGTGGGTCTATTTGGCATAGAGGCGGGGGGCTACATTGATACCTGGGGCCCAGAGCTGGGCCACCAGTTTAGGGGTGGTTTGTGTGGAGGGGAGTATAAAATAAAATTCATTCGGTCAACCCCCATAAATTTGAAAAGAAAATTGTTCTAGGAGTCTTAATCTTTGATTTCCAGTCAAACAAATATAGCCACTCTACTCATGAGCGTCACCAGGCGGCGCTCTTTCTTTCAATTTTTGTGTTGATTACAATGAGCGCCGTATTTAGTGTAGTGGAACCTATATGAATCAAAGATGGCGGCGCGCTAAACTGTAGCGCGCCATTTTAAGCGCCATTTTAGAACAGCAAGTCCACCGCTTTTAATTTTTTGAAGTGGTTACTGTATTTTAGGTAAATTGTCATTGTTTTGAGTCCCATTTTTCTCAGAAAAGGCCCCAGTAAGTGCTATTAAAGGGTGCATGTGACTAAATCAGTGAAAATCACTGCGCGCGAGCTCATTAATATTTTGTGATCCCTCCGGTAATTTTGAATAAGAGGTACCTGGGGCCTATACATTGGACTGATTGTAGAAATAATTGTGGAAATCAAGAATTGGTGACCCGTGGCTTCCAACTCGGGGGATTCCGTTCACAAAAAAGACCAATACGTGGGTCTATTTGGCATAGAGGCGGGGGGCTACATTGATACCTGGGCCCAGAGCTGGGCCACCAGTTTAGGGGTGGTTTGTGTGGAGGGAGTATAAAATAAAATTCATTCGGTCAACCCCCATAAATTTGAAAAGAAAATTGTTCTAGGAGTCTTAATCTTTGATTTCCAGTCAAACAAATATAGCCACTCTACTCATGAGCGTCACCAGGCGGCGCTCTTTCTTTCAATTTTTGTGTTGATTACAATGAGCGCCGTATTTAGTGTAGTGGAACCTATATGAATCAAAGATGGCGGCGCGCTAAACTGTAGCGCGCCATTTTAAGCGCCATTTTAGAACAGCAAGTCCACCGCTTTTAATTTTTTGAAGTGGTTACTGTATTTTAGGTAAATTGTCATTGTTTTGAGTCCCATTTTTCTCAGAAAAGGCCCCAGTAAGTGCTATTAAAGGGTGCATGTGACTAAATCAGTGAAAATCACTGCGCGCGAGCTCATTAATATTTTGTGATCCCTCCGGTAATTTTGAATAAGAGGTACCTGGGGCCTATACATTGGACTGATTGTAGAAATAATTGTGGAAATCAAGAATTGGTGACCCGTGGCTTCCAACTCGGGGGATTCCGTTCACAAAAAAGACCAATACGTGGGTCTATTTGGCATAGAGGCGGGGGGCTACATTGATA